>PVKH010004996.1:0-22638 GCA_004027955.1 Chaetophractus vellerosus
TAGCTAACCAGCTCCTGGGCAATCATGATGATTACACTCTCCTAACTTCCCTGCCCCCTTTGAAATCAGGAGTGCCTGTCAGCCTGAGTCCTGAGTGACTATAATGAGCAGAGCCCCCTCCCCAGAGATAGATAAAGTGAGTCACTGATATTTGGGGGTTGTTTGTTACCAGTACATAACCTAGCAGGTCCTCACTGATATATTTCCTTTTTTCTTAAGGAAACCACCATTGGAACCAAGAGCATTCTCCCGACTCTCGTAGGGTTCGTTGTGGTTTTTGTTTGTTTTGCATTTTTGTTTTTCATTTTCTCCTGAGGATGTAATTTCTAACTGCTTTATTTCTAAAATTTGTTTAAATTCCTGCTTACCTCACTAATGTTGCAAACTCCTCTAAATATCCTCTTTGTAGCTCTCTCATGTCTTTGATGTTGGATGGACATTTTTACCCTATGATGAGGATGAGATGGGAAGGGGTCTGTTCTATCACCCTTCTACTGAAGATAAGTAGCAGTTGCCAATTCCAGTCTTCAAGTAAATGGAGGTAAGGCCTCTCCATTTTGCTACCTGGCTTAGGAAGTTTTGGTAGTTTCCCATGAACCTTCCAATAGCATGGTCAACTATTATTCATTATTAAGTTTTAACTCAGAGCAAGCTCTTTAAATTTTCCCTTAGGATTCCTTAGCTAACAACTCAGTCATCATTGTCATAAAGAGTCAAAAGAGAAACTAAGCAAATTGACCCTAGAGTTTGCCTAAAATTAAAATCCAACCTTTGCCTTTCTCTTGCTGTCTAACTTAGGCAATTCACATAATCACTTCATGTCTCAGTTTCCTTACTTTTAAGTGGAGATTTTAATAGACCATATCTTAGAGACCATTGAGCTAATACAAGTATAGAGCTTAGGACAGTTTCTGAATGTACTAGCCAAAGGGGTGCTGATGCAATACACCAGAAATAGGTTGGTTTTTATAAAGGGTATTTATTTGGGTTAGAAGTCCACAGTTACCAGGCCATAAATCGTAACTTTCTTCCCTCACCAAAGTCTCTTGCTACGTGTTGGAGCAAGACGGCTGCCAAGGTTTGCCAGGGTTCAGGCTTCTTGGGTTCCTCTGTTCCCGGGGTTCTGTTTCTCTCCAGGCTCAGCTCCTCCGGTTCCTCCACAAGGTCAGCTGTAGACTATGAGGCTCTTTAGGCTTTGCCTCTCTCCATGGACCACTTAAGGTCAGCTGTAGACTCTCAGACGAACAGCTTGTCTCTTTTCCTGGGGCCTTCTCTCTTTCCTCACCACCAAGCTCTCTTACTTCCCAGGGCTCCAGCTCAAGACTCCAACATCAGAACTCCAACTCAAAACTACTCCAACTCTGTCCTTTGCTATGTCTTTTTATCTTTGAGACCCCACCCACCAAGGAGTGGGGCTCAACGCCCTACTGATGTGGCCCAGTCAACGCCCTAATCATAACTTAATCATGCCCAGGTGAACAGATTGGTTTACAAGCATAATCCAATATCTATTTTTGGAATTCATAACTATATCAAACTGCCAAACTGCTACACTGAACATGCACAATAAAACCTATCACTAAGTCACCAATATAAGGACTGGGCAGAGACTCCATCAAGATGATGCTTATAAGGGAAGAGCAATCTTAGGGATCCTCTTCCTCCAGGTACTTATCCTCCACCATGTCTCACACCAGGTGGGTCTACACCTATGCATGACCAATAGTCCTATAACAGTCTTGTCTCAAGATATCTGTGCTGGAGTTGGCTACTTCCTTATTTCAGAATAATTACTCCATTTGCAGAAAATTTATTCTACACATTTGCAATGACTGTCTTTAAGTGCTACGTTAATCAATTTTTTTCATATTTTGCAGTATTCTGGCAGTCTATTGTACTTCATAACCTAAAAATGATTATGTTTAATTTGCTTGACTTAAAACTCTCTGCAATATTTGCACTTCTCCCCAGGTCCCTCTTCTCTAACTCAATCAACATTTTTTGATATTCGGCAAATTATATTCCACTCCTTT
This sequence comes from Chaetophractus vellerosus, assembly GCA_004027955.1. Taxonomy (NCBI): domain Eukaryota; kingdom Metazoa; phylum Chordata; class Mammalia; order Cingulata; family Chlamyphoridae; genus Chaetophractus; species Chaetophractus vellerosus. The sequence goes on from PVKH010004996.1 coordinate 2,034, forward strand.
TGTTGGGGCATATTCATTTCACTTGGGACCAACCCCTCACATTCAAAAAAAATAAAAACACAGGGATTTGCATGTTGAACAAAAACATGGAAGCCATTAAATCCTGCTCAGTAACACAATTGAGCCTCCTATTTAACTGACATATATGGTATTTCTATTCATCCCTATCATTTCTATATGACTGTAATATGAAATTTTCTACCTGTAAACTTTGTCCCCTTTCATCCAATGAATTGTGGCTGAACATAGTTGAAGACTGTGGTCAATGGCTTAAGCGATAGATCATTCCTCCTGATGACCATGAAAGTACTCAAAAGACAAATAATATCTTAGAGAAGTGAATTTCTGAGGGTACTTCTTCCATTGTGCACCCATGGACCAGTATCCATGCTGAAGATGGAGTGCAGTCCTTTGTAGTGTCACAGACATAATTTTATTAGGTGATTGGGAAATGTGGAGAATGTCAAAGAAACCAAATCAATCCAAAGGTAATGGGAATAATATAATATGTAATTGATAATGTAGATTTTTTTCTAGGATTACAAGAGCAACCTTGGTGAACTTGGAGTAATTATGCTTAAAAAATAGTCAAGAACCTTCATTCAAAGAACTGTAAATTTACTAATTATGAACCTTTAGCCTCTGGTTACATTTTACTCTGGGTTAACTGCTAGACTTTTTTTTTTTTTTCTGCTTTTTGTCCCCCCACCCCTACCCCCCGCTGCGGTGACACACCGAGTCAGCTTCACCGGTGAACGGTGGCCTTGCCCACTCCTGGGCAATTTGCCCCACTTGTGGGCGGCTCTGCCCTGCCCGTGGCAGCTTTTGCCCTGCCCACGGCGGCTCTGCCCCACCCACAGTGGCTTTTGCCTTCTCAAGCGGTCAGCCCACCCGGAGAGGCCCCGGGGACAGAACCCAGGGCCTCCCATGTGGTAAACCGGTGCCCTATCTACTGGGCTATATAGCCGGCCCTGCTAGACTTATTTTTGATATAATTTCTGTACCTTCAGCTTCTGATACACAGAAAGGAGAAACTATTTCTCACCAAGTAGGAGAAAGAGTTGTTTTTTGCTTTTTTTCCAAATTAAATGAGAATAAATTACTCAATAAAGAAAGGATAAGTTACAAATTACTTCTTAAGGAAAGACCTGGAAAAATATTTCCATATCTTTTAAAAATGGATGTATTTCCTGACCATTGATTTTCATTAAGGAGAAATTCCACACTACAATTCTAGTAGTTGACATAACTTTCCCAATTTTTTCAATCATGTTTCTGTCATTTTCTAAGGCCCATATCAAAACAGCTCTATTTTCCATTTCTGCTTTTTGTCTATTCTTTCCTTCATTCTGCTGTATACGCTGACAATTTTGATGAGGTTTTACCCACAGAAACGTCTTTTCACCATTGTTTTCAATGGCTTTTATAACTGAAACCATCTGTTCTTTCCCCCCTCCCCCCTTTTCTTGTGTATAAAACATTGTAGAAATTCAGTACAGGAAAGAAATGCCATCCTGAGTTGCTGTCCTGTGTTGTGCTGCAAATTAATTTTCAAGCTGCTTTGCTCTGCAGCATTGATTTCTGCAGTAAAATGGCAAGGTGTTGATGCCTTAAGGGCCTGACTTTGATTTTTTTCTTAATCATAAGTAATGAGAGAAACTGCCACATGTTGTTTTGGATAATGTTTAAGTTCAGAAATGCTGGGAAAAGGGATATATACTGCCAGATTAAAGATATCTGAAGGCAAATTAGTATCTTCAAAAGCTCAAATGGGTTGATTTGTTACTTCAGCCTACTCTACAACACCTGGCTCTGTATAAAATTGAAGGCTCAGTCTGAGAGAAAAATATATAATGAGGTACCAAAAGGAAAATGTCCTTCAGTCTCATTCTTCCTGGTACAGTTAGCCTTCTCTACAGAAGATGGCCACGTGTAGCATGAGGCATGCCACCAGAGTCCCTCTGCATAGTCTTTTTCTCCCACTTCCACAGTACCAAAATCATTCCCTGGGGTTTTGAAAGCATCTTAGTTACTGAAAGTCCACTTTTAAATTATAAATGTCTTCAATAGAGGATACTTCTACAAGGGCAAATTTCATTTAATTATCTAAACATGTCTACTAGTCAGAAGGGAAATTGCTGGAAATTAGGTTTAAATACGTTTCTGTGTTGGGAGACCAGAGACGACAAGAAAATAAGAAGAAGAGCTAAAAGGCTAATAGTGAGTCACCAAAAACCTTGGGTAGATTCAGGATCTCTGCACGTGATGAAAATTAAAGAGCATGTAATAACAATTCAAATTCCTTACTCACAGAAGGGATGGCTACCTAGCTTACAGTTTCTCTTAGTGTGATTAATTGCAATGAACTTTTGAAGGAGGATTTTACTTCTACCCAGTGGTAAACCCTTTTAAGTTTAATGTGGCTAACAAGAGAAGACTTTTAAGGTTTCCATGGAATGAAGAATGCTTCCATTACCCTCTCAATTAAGCACCAAGCCACTCCCCAGGATTTCCAGTATATTCCCATCTGGGCAACATGGTTAGAAGGAGGAAAGCCAAAGAGGGAAGAGGACGCTGAAGCAGTAACCAGTAAAATCAGGAGTCTTCTCAGTTGTAACAGCTTCCCCCATATGTTCCTAACCTGAATCAAGGCATGCCATGTAGCTACATTGCTGGGGCCTAAGGAAGCTGCAGGTTTATAACTTATCTTTGGGTTAGGTATGCATAAAGGAGGCTACATGACTTTATGTTCTTTAAAATAATTCAAAATATTTATAATGATATGTCATAGTATAATTTGGTATTGATCCTGGATATAAATAGGTGAATAAAGAAAGGAAAGCCTATGAAATAGACTCATCAAAGGGCTGGCTTGAGAAGTTAAGCCACTTCATTCAAAAAAGTGTTGTTAATATCCAAATGTCTCCTCAAATATATTGATTCCAAACACTGGATCTTAAAAGCAGTAAATTGCCAAGACCACTAAGATTCTGAAAAACAGATATATCGTCTGCTGGAGATTGAATCAAGTCCCTCATAAAAGACATGTTCAAGCCCTACCTTCCCTCCCCCCAGTCCTATGAGTGTGAACTCATTTGTAAATTGCACTTTTGAAGATGCTATTATTAGTTACAGTGAGGCCAAACTGAATGAGGGTAATAATTTTGATATGGCTGAAATCCTTGTTAGCAAAGGAAATTGGACATGGAAGACAGAAGTCAGTGGAAATCAGAGGAGGAGACAGAAGGAGAGAGAGATCACCATGTGGTGAAGGATTTCCAGAATTCTACAGCCTGTGGGAGAAAGAAAGCCCAGCCAATACCTTGATATTGGACGTCCAGCCTGCAAAACTATAAGAAAATTAAGTTCTGTTGTTCATGCCAATCCACCATGCGGTATTTATCATAGCAGCCCTGGCAAACTAAGATAACATCTCCACCACTACAAGCAGTAAGAGAAATGACAATAAATGCAATAATGACCAAGAATATACAGACATTGCAGTGGACAAACAAAAGTCTGCCAATGTCCTTGTCTATGAACTGGCGGCTCCCCAAGGGACATGAAAATGTTAATATTTCCAGTAAAAGCTAACCTTTAAGGTGTGAAGTAAACCAGGAGAAAATATCTTGAAGTACTTGTATGATATAGGTGAAACCATATGTGAACTCCAAGCCTGAGTTTCTTTGATTGTGAAACGTGGGCTGGACTCAACAAAGGGCTTTCAGACTGTGGCTGGGACACCCCTTTGTTTCTGTAAAGCAAATTCAAGGTTTGCTGCAGAGATAGGAAGTGAAAAATTGGGTGTGGTTCTAATCACACTGTTTTAGTTTCCTAGGCTGCTGAAAGCAGATACCATAAAACAGGTTGGCTTTTAACAATGGGACTTTTCTTAGGTTACAATTTTGGAGATGAGAAAAACGTCTAAATCAAGGCATCATCAAAGCAAGATTTTCTTCCCAAAGACTGACTGCCAGTGATCCTTGGCTCCTCTGCCATGTGGCAAAGCATATGGTGGCAGCCTACTGATCTCTCCACTCTCTTTTGGGTTTCATTGATTTCACCTTCTTGCTTCTGTGGCTCGTGCTCTCTCTCTCTCTCTCTCCGCACCCCATTTATATTCATTCAGTTTGTAAAGGATACCAGTAAGAAAATTAAGACCCATCATGAATGGGAGGGCGGGGTGGTGTCACACCTTAACTGAAGTAGCTTCATCAAAACTCCTTTACAATGGGTCCACACATGCAGGAATGGATCAACTTTTATAACATGCCTTTTTGGGATGCATACAATTTCAAACCACTACTGTATTAGTCAGCCAAAAGAGGTGCCTTTGCAATATACCAATAATTGGTTGGTTTTTATAAAAGGTGTTTATTTGGGGTAGAAGCTTACAGTTACCAGGCCACAAAGCATACATTTCTTCCCTCACCAAAGTCCATTGTCAGGTGTTGGAGCAAGACAGCTGCCGACGTTTGCCAGGGTTTAGGCTTCTGGGTTCCTCTCTTCCCAGGGCTGAGTTTCTCTCCAGGCTTAGTTCCTCTATTTCCTCCACAAGGCCAGCTGTAGACTATCAGGCAAACGGCTCACTTCTCTTCTCCCCTCTCCAACATCAGAACTGCTTCTCCAAAAAACTGCTTCTCAAATCTTTGGCCTTGCCTTTTATACTTGAGACCACACCCACCGAGGGAGGTGCAGGGCTCAATGCCCTACTGAGAGCCCAGTCAACGCCCTAAGCATAACCCAATTATGCCAAGATGAACAGATCAGTTTACAAGCATGATTCAATATGGATTTTTGGAATTCATAATTACATCAAACTGTAACAACTGCAAACACCTTATACCCTCTCCTACTTCTCTGCCTTTACAGAGAAAAGTATTCTTTGATGCTGGAATAATCTCCCCAAAACACAGCTTTCATTATTTACCAGTATCCTTCTCAAAATGGACCTGCATGGTCCTTAAAAATAAATTGAAATTTGAGGCCTGAAATATTTCAGCCCTAATTTGTTTGTCTGAATTTCTCATATTTTCAAGTCCATGCATTTGCTCATATTCTTCTCTTACTAAGAATGACATCCTTTACAATTTCTGCTTTTGGAAATTTTTCCCCATCTCTCAAGCCTTAGGTTAATAAATAATTTGCTCCTGGGAAAACTTCACTAATTTTTCCTTCTTTCCCACCCTTTCCCCTTTCCACACTACATCTTTCAAACCCTAACTTTGAACTCCTGGAGCATATTATTAGCCCTTAGTTCATTTGATTTTGCATTTAATATTTCTCTGTGTGTGTGTGTGTGTGTGTGAGAGAGAGAGAGAGAGACAGAGAGAGAGAGAGAGACAGAGAGAGACAGAGAAAGAAATAGAGAGAAATTCTGCTATTAAAAAAAATATTTTGAGACAAGCACTGCATCTTATTCATGTTTCTATTTTACACATGCCTAGATGTTCAGTAAATGTATGTTGAATAGAAAAGCAGTTTTAACAAAAGGTTTGTGAAAATCACCTGAACTGGATGATCAAAAGGCTCTTCCTACTTCTCAAGCTATTGAAATTATGCAACATGTTTAGCTCCATATGAACCATTACATTTATGCAGATGTACCCACTATGAAACACAGAATACAGTGTTCCTCTCGTAGTGGTTGCCTAATGTAATCCTTGTTGGTGATGAATTTTGGTGATGGCCTTTGGGTAAAATAAGCAACATATGGGGGTTATTTAATTAGAAAAGCATCACAAATTGCCCTCATTTTCTCACTCAGAACTCCAGTCTTGCTGTAAAATCCCTGCTCTCAAATCTTTCCTTTAGTCACCAGGAGACATCACATGCATGGTCATGATGAATGGATACCATCTGGGTGCTGTGTTGTCTTGCCAGGTCTCCACTAGAGCTCTTTTGTGCCCGTCAGGCAGTTCAGTGCTCACTGAGTAGCTGCCATTTCCTCCCAGAGTTCTGCTGAGTTGGCTACCCCTGCTAATTGCCTAGGAAAGCAATGCTACACCCAGGGTGGTGACTCCTGGTGCTTCCCAGGGTGCTAAAAACAGCATTGTTTTTCTTTCAGTTCTCACAAAGTTTGACATGTTTCTGCCTCTAACCCTTCTTGAAGTACGAAAACCTAAATCCTGGAGACAGGTAAGAGGAATAAGATATGTCTTTTCATCCTCCTACATTCTTCTTCCTCCCACATAAAATCCCTATTTAAAAACTCTCCCCTTGGTCTGAAGACAATAAACAACTATACAAGAACAATTGCTATAACTACAACAAACCAGATCAAGAAACAAACAACCACATGCATGCATGCTTATCTACCCACGCTAACACATGGATACTCAAAAGCTAACAAGACAGTGCTTAGCTCAAGGTTTGAATTCCAGATTTCACTTAGGGACACCTATCTTCAGAATCTACCTCCATCCCCAAAGAACTCTTCATATCACAAACATCCTCGATCTGCATGTTTTGAGTATTTGTTTATTTTATTATTATTTGTTAAACATTGATTTGGTGCCACACACCTTACATTTAACACCCCCTCGCCCCCCAAAAAAACTGTAAGCTTGATTATATTTTCCTTATTCATTCCCTTTCCAAGTTTACCCCAAAGGTAACTTCAGTTTGATGTTGCCTATTTTAGTTTCAAATGAGAAGTACAGCCCCGTTGAGCATAAGCAGTAGTGAGATACTTCCACATAAATAAATATACACTTTCTCCTCTCTATAACCTCCAAATCCAAAATAACAAGAATGAAAGACACACAGTTTGATTTTTTCCACATATATTCATATCACTCAACTTGACCTAGTTTTGACTTTGGCAAGAGGAAGAAAAAAAGGTATTATTTGTGCATGGAATGAACAATGTAAGAAACACGGACTGACTTAGAAATGGAATGACTAATTAAACTCTTGATTACCTCCACTACTTAAACTAACATGACAGGCTGTTTAAACCACAGAATCCAAATTCAGATAATTAGGTGGAGAAGCTGGTCTTCACCCAGAGGGACACAAAAAAAATAGAGTGCTAGAATCCACTGCAGCAACCTGCACACAGAAGGTTACTGAGACTGATAAAATCCTCCCAGGAGTTAGCTGAAGAACAAGGGCACAAACAAGGCTGAGTGCATTCTTATTACAAGAAAGTCCTTTTCTGAATTAATTCCTGAGTGTGTATGAGTATGGTCTTTATTAGAATAAATTATGGTGAGAGGCAAGTTCTATTAAAACCACCACAGAAACTGGACTCACCAAACCTAGGTCAGAGAATAGAAGATAAAAAACTGATTGCATCAAAGGAAGAAGTAATAAAGAAAGTATTTGCTAAGGACAGAAGTTATAGCTGGACTGAAAAGTGAAATGGTCCTAACTGTGGAACAGGGTAGTACTAGGAAAGGAAAAGAGGACCATAGAAGAGAAGTTAGCACTGTATCCAATTGGCCTGGATGTGTGACTGTTAAATTAGGAATATTTCTCTAAATAGAGGGGAGGAATTCCAATTTTTTATGCCCATTGTCCCTAACATTTTCTGCTCCCCAATTCTTCCTGCTGTGTCCCCTGTATTTATCATATATTAATGTGTATATTTCTTTAAAATAACACTTTTTCTTTTTACCTTTCCCTCCCTTCCTCTGAAACTCACCAAGTAGCCCTAACCTTCTCTCTCCACATGCACTGCAATTTTTCTGTTGGTAACATCCCTTTTCAAAGTTAAATATCAAATCAAATAGCTTTTGAGCTCTCTTAGTCGTTCTTGCCTCTACCTAATAAATGTTAAAGACCCCCTCTGCTACTCCACCACTAACATTTATCTATTGTCTCATACATGTCATGTTAAAAAAAAATCCATATCTTGCTCCCTACATAGCAATGAAGTAGGACATGTTCCCTTCAGCCAGATGATCAAATTTACCCTAATCACTCACTAGTTTAAAAGTAAGTACAAATAAGAGCACAACCAGCAGTTCTGAATTCTCTACCATTCTTGACATTTTTCCTCATATTACCCCAGTTTAGGACAAAAAGGAAGATATAAAAAATTCCTACTTTCCTCAGAAATGTCACTACTTAAATGTACATCTTAAATGGAACAAATTATTCCAAATAGACCCACCCTCTTCCTTTCAAACGTAAACATAAACTGTAAACATAAACCTGAATCACGTCATATTATTACATATAAATACTTCATATATATTATTATAAATCCATTCCTTTAATAAATATACCTTGAGCGTCTTCTACGTGCCAGGCATCAATTGGCTGGTGTTGACGCTGCAGTGCCCAGAACAAAGATCCTTGCCTAAGGAACTTATGTTCCTTCATGACACTCAATTGTGATAACAAAAGAAGGAGGTCCAGAGAAGTGGGTGACTCTCCGAAAGTTCGATAATAATTTGCAGAACGACTTTGGATACTACGTGAATCATTGAAGTAATGTTTTTCATAACAAACGTTGGAAGGAGAGTCTTACAGCTTCACTTTATTTGACTTTTATCCTGTTTTTTTTTTCCTGCCACAAATCTGGTTTTAGAAATAGTTGGGTAATACAGACATGCATTTAATTCAAAGGCACTGTAATTGTCCACATGGCTGAAACAGCAGATATGCAAGACAGACTGTAGCCCAACTGGTTGTGCTTGTCATGGTAGCAGAGCCATTTCTCCTGTTTTTATTCTTCCAGCCATGCACAGAAACTTATTTCTGAATAATGAGGTTAAATTGAATCAAGCAATTAGTCAGAGTCGCCTTCATCTTGGATTGTGTTTATAGGCACACTCTTCATAGCCAACTGTGAAAAGTGTTTTTAGGTAATTACTGACATGTGAAAAAAGAATAGCAGAGCTCTGAACATGACACACTTGCACACTGCCCCTTGGCCAGCACTGCCCTCCTTCTGTCATCAAACAACCTCCAGTGAAGTAAAACCAAATTCACACTTTACTTGCCACAATAATCCAACTGACGGACTATGGGGGCTGAGAAACATTATCAGTGGTGGAGAAATGGAGAGAGAGAGTCTTTTTCTGGGTATTGAAGGTAGTCCCATGGGATTTGCTTTTAGAGTAAATATGGGGTGTAAGAGAAGGAGAGATGTCAAAAACTATCTCAAAGTTTTTGACCTGAGGACCTAGACAATGGTCATCGCCATTTACTAAAATGAGTGGGGAATCAGGAGTTTGGTTTTGAATTTGTTAAGTATGAGAAGGCAATTAAATAATAGGTGGAGTTATAGACTGGGAATTTGATTGCTCAAATCTGGAAGTTAGTTTTGATGCTCAAACTGAAAACATTGATTTCAGAAATGAAAGAAAGCTAATGATGAGGTAGAACAATCCAACAATGAAAACATAGAATCATGATGAGGATATGACAAAGGAGCCTGGAAGCATGGTCAGCATGGTAGAAGGAGTGCAGGATAGGGCAGTCCCGAACCTGAGTGAGGAAGGTTTTTTTCGATTGTCAAATGTTGCTAAGTCTGGAAATTGATCGGTTGGATTCAGTAACCAAAAAAGTCACTGACAAGAGCTGTTTCAATGGAATAGCAGTAACAAAAACTGATTAGTTTGAAGAGAAATGGGGAGGACAGGAATTGGAAACCATATATAAGTACAATGTTGTTTTGTTCTCAAAAAGAACAAATGGAGTAGAAGCTGGAAGGCACAGTATGGTGAAGAATTTGGGGGCTTTATACTTTTATGTTTTTGTTTTGTCTCTTAAATATATTTTGGTGGTAAAAATAAGCTTCTCTAGAAATTATTCTTATTTTCCAGTTGAAAAAGGAAAACTGATCACATGAGAATAGTGGAGAAGGGAAGGGAATAAGTGGCCAAGTGAACAGGTTGCCTTGGTTAAGAGCACAGGCAGCCCACCTCTAGTGAAAAGGGATTAGGCTAGGATTCCAGGCACTGAGGCTGGAAGGTACATAGATGTGACAGTGGAACAGAAGGAAGGTCATTTATGATTGCTGTTTTTCAGTGAAATATGAAAGAAAGCTATCTATTTAGAATATGGAAAGTGTAGAGAGCTTTGCAGGTGAGAGGAAAGAGGAGGAAGTAAATACTTCCCTAGGATAATGGAAGGATGAATGGAGCAGGAAAATATAACAAAATGGTGTAGCTACACTAAGGGACAACTTCTAACTTCCCCCATAAATTGAAACTGAAATCTGTTAGCAAGTTTTCTGCATTTTCCTCTGCAACCATCAACGACTTGAGTGCAGGTGTACATTACATAGGGATTTTCATTAGTGCTGGGAATTTTCCAGATTAGTATGTTGAAAGAACAGAGGTGTAATGACCATGATGGACCATGAGATCTAAGATGCTTTAAAAATAAGGATATAATGGGGAAGAAGAAGTGAACTGTGGATAGAATTCATGGTTTATAAATCCTGGTTCAGTTAAAGAAAGATTGGAGTTATGATTCTTGAAGGAATGAAGTGGAGGGTCAGGAAGTGGTGGTATAATAGTAAATGTTTGAAACTGAGATTATAGAAGAAATGAAGTTTGGGCAATGATAATTCTAATTTATACCATGGACATAAAAGGCTGATTTATAATAAGAACCATTAAGTTTAGCTTTAATTATTATTATTACCATGAATACTAATCATTAATAAAAATATATGGTTAAAAATATATGGTACATTGATTAGGGATAATTTTTTTTAATTAGATTTGCCTTAAAAATTAAAGGAGTTAGAAAAGCTACTGATTTAATACATCAGTGTGGCAGTTTGAGATTATGAATCGCCAAGAGAGTAAAATTATGTTTGTAAACTAATCTATTCCTGTGGGTGTGATGCCCTTTGTATTAAATTAAAAGGTTTTAAGCTTACTTAGTGAAATCAATTTAGGGTTTTTGATTTGATCAAGTTAGTTGGGCATGACTCGGGGTTGAGTCCCCGTGCCCTTGGTGGGCTGATATAAATAGGCGCTAACTCAAGAAGATACAAAGGAAGAGAGATGAAACATTCCCTGATAGTTTATAGCTGAGCAGCTGAGAAAGCCTGGAAAGAAATGAGCCCTATGCCAGAGACTGATATAGGAAGCCCTGAGAGACAAACCCTGTGCCAGCCTATAGCTGAGATCAGAAGAAGCTGGGCCCACGGAGCCTTAAAAGGAAAAGGAAGCCCAGGGAGAGAAGAACCAAGAGACCAGGCAGAGATCAGCGACCATCGTGCTTCGACATGTGGCAACTGACTTTGGTGAGAAAATAAACTTGAGTTGGACTCTTTAGCATCTTGTAACTGTAAGCTTTTACCCCAAATATATACCCTTTATAAAAGCCAACAGATTTCTGGCACTTCCCATCAGCACCCCCTGGCAGACTAATACAATCAGTATGGAATGCATATTTCCAAAATAACAAGACTGAATCACCACAAGAAGGCGATTCTGGTTACATTTCTCTAACAAGCAAGTGACATGACTTCATGAAAAAAATTAAAATCAAAGCCCTAGAATAGTGACCTTCCTTTGATAGACATGCAAAATATATTTAAACCTTATTGAAATGTATTATTCTTTCAACATCATAACCCTAAAAATTGAATATCCAGAAAGCATTTTTGTTGAATTTCTGAAATCACAAATATAGTAAAACAGAGTGCCCTAGGAAATGATTGTCAAGGAAGTGAAATGATTGTCAAGGAAGTAAAATTATTCTATCCACCAAAAATGCAAAATCTCATGTTACTATATACAGGCATATTTTCTATAAAATACATGAAAACTATATATTTCTTTAGCTTGCACATTTTCTCTTTCATTTAGGACCTTAAATTTTTTTTATATAACTTAATTCTTCCTAGCCTTCAAGCCACAGGGCCAGTTTTCATGCCATTTCTACGCTATTGTTCCTTCATACATCATGTTGCGGTCATGAGATGTATTTTATTAAATGACACAATGGTTTGGTCTTCTCTGAAATGATGCGAATTAGCTATGACTCCTCATCGGGCCTCCAAAGGCAGATAGAAACCATCCACATGAAAATGATCTTCACCTCATTGAATACGCTTTTTAATCTATGTTCCATTAATTGGCTGACAATACGTTGTAAGCTATGTGAACAAACAAATGTAATCAAACATTTATTAAGTGCTCTGCTTCCCTATTACAATTATGGCCTCTCTCTCCTTTGCATAGGTTGGGGCAAGAAAGAGAGACAAAACACACAAAGCCACAGTTACCTCCACTGCTCACCTCTCATCTCCCCAAATGACAGATAATTAAAATACTGCCTTCAAAGGCAGTTTATTAGGTTTTTTAAGCAGAGGGTGTGGAGGCTGCTTATTCATTATGGTAGCACTGATTTAGTGGCCTTAACTACTTTCATTTTTGGTCAGGCACAACACCAGTGAACCAACAAGCAGCTCTTCATATCAAAAATGGAAAAGCAGACCAGGAAATCAACTTGATAAGGCTTTGAATGTTGAGTTTCCTATTAAGATACTTCGGATTTTCTCATTACCTTGTTTTAAAACAACAGAAAGTCTCTACATTATTCACTTTACTGATTCAGATTTATTCATGAATAATCATGGTAGCTGGTGGTATAGATAACTGAGGGTCTGGGGTTCTCAAGTCACTGTATTATTATGGAAAATTGTAATAATTAAAGTAAAAGACAGTCTGCTCAACTCTATGGAACACGAAGGCATTTTTCCTCAAATATTAGTGTTTCTATTCTTGTGCAAACTTTCATTTTATGATTTCTTAGTCTGTTTTTTTTTCTATAGGGGGAGGGTTGCTGAAAATGTCAAACATATTTACAAGTACCTATGGAGTTCTACATTACTTTTGGCTCATACACAGAGAATATGATTTCACTAATAATGGAGGAATTTGAAACTGTACATTCTGAAATGGCTCTATTTCTAGGATTATGAGCATATTCAGTTTTTTAATGTGGCCAAGAAAATAGATATGATCAGATGGATTTTGGCAGTTTTCACTGATGATGACCTGAATATAAAGAAGCACAGAATGATATATCTTATTGTAAGTCCTTTTCAGAATCAATAACTGAGATTTGGTTCTAATTATTTTACAAATTAAGTCGTCAATTATTTTATGGAGAATAAGGCTCATTATATGTAATGGGTCTGGTTTCTGAAAAAAGAGCTTTAAATTATGAAAGAGGGTTTACGTAAACAAACTTTGACTTTTTTTTTTTAAGATTTATTTTATTTTTATTACATATCTCCCCTCCCCCCATCTGCGGGGACACGCCAAGACTGGTCACTGCGCAGGCGCGGCTTTCACCGCTTGTGGGCGGCTTCTGCTTCTATTCACGGCCGGCTCTTGCTTCAGTTCGTGGGTGGCTGGCTGCGCTCCATTCGCGGGCGACCTGCCCTGCCCGTGGCGGCTCTTGCCCTGTCCGTGGCAGCTTTTTGCCCTGCCCACGGCGGCTCTGGCCTGCCCATGGCAGCTTGCCATTCTCAAGGCGGTCTGCCCGCCAGGAGAGGTCCCCGGGAACTGAACCCAGGGCCTCCCATGTGGTATGCCGGCATGCTATCCACTGGGCGATCCAGCCGGCCCCAAACTTTGACATTTTGTTTTATAAAATGTATGTGAAATGGTAATTTGAATGCTGCTAGAAAAATCCTAACAAATGAGACAAAGATTCCAGCCTCACATTTATCTGGATAATCTCTCTGCTCTGTTCCATATCCATTTCTTTGTGATAGGATAACTAATGTTCACAGGACTTAGTTCTGGGCCACACCTGCTTCCTTTCCACTTCTATGTTAAAAATTATTTCAGTGATATAGATCAGGAATCATGTGAGTTAGAGGAGGTTGATGCAAGACCCGGTAGCAGTTTGAAGCTGTATGTTCCCTAGAAAATGCATGTTCTTAAATTAATTAATTCCTGTGGGTATAGACCCATTACAAGTAGGACCTTTAGATCAGGTTACTGTAGTTAAGTTGTGTCCCATCTCAATCAGTATAAGTCTTAATCCTATTACTGGAGTACTTTATAAGAGGATGAAATTCAGACAGAGAGAGAGAAAGCCATGGAAACAAGAAGTTGAAATCAACTTAACCTAGGAGAGACCAGCAGACACCACCATGTGCCTCGCCTGTGACAGAGGAGCCAAGGATCTCTGGCAGCTATTCTTCAGGAAGAAGGCATCATTTTGATGATGCCTTGATTTGGACATTTTCCCAGCCTCAAAACTGCAAACCAATACATTCCCATTCTTTAATTAGACCCATTTCATGGAATTTGTTTTGAGCAGCCTACATAACTAAAATAACATGTATGCAGAGAGTTGGAAACCCAGTTACAAGGGTCAGAATTAGTAAACATGTTGGCTGACTATGAAAAATCAACCTACTAGGTGAGAGCAAAAAAAAAAAAAAAAAAAAAAAAACCAGCTGGGAGAGTGGCTTTCAATATCATTCATATGCTGACAGCTTCCAACTTTGTCTCTAGTGCAGGTTTTTCTTCTGAGTCTCTCATGCATGCGACTGCTTGCTTGATAGGTCCAAATCCATGCCTTGCAAATATTTCATTTCAACAAATTTAGAAGTAAACATTGGATTGCAACTTGCTAAAAAAACAGTTTCTCTTCCAATTTCCTCTACTTCAATAAATGACACTAAATCTATCCACTCCCTCAAACCAGAAGCCTGGGAGATATTTTTACAACTCCTCAATGCCCCCTCACCCAATCATAAAATTTTGTAAAATTTGAAACACAATATATATCTCAAAGCAATATTCTCTTTTCCATTGCTACTTCTGTAGTCTAAACACTTATCTCCAGTTTGGATCACAGCAACAAATCCAGACTGCAGAAACTGAGTTAGAAATATCAGCTAAACAGAAACTGCAAATGTATGTTGTAAAGCACCCCGCTTCTTGAACTACAACGATAGATAAGTGACAGATAAAATCTTGAAAGAATTAAAAAGACATAGATGGGGGAGAACATGAAAATCATTTACATGGATCAAAAGACAAAATTGTGAGCAAGGCTAAAGTCAGTGCAATGTTACTATTTCTTAATCTCGGTAGCATTTATACAAGTATTCTTAGCAAGATAATTCGATAAGCTACTTTACGCACTTCTATAGATGTATGATTTTTTTCCCCAAAATAAACGATAAACAATGTCCCTCTTGGAAATATCTACTGGACAAGATCATGTCCCATGTTTACACTCTAGTGGCCAAAATGATTGGTGAAAATTTTCTAGCCTTTGTGTGACACAATGGCACATATCTCATAATAAAAAAGGGTTTTTAAATGTTAGGTCATGAGTAATTAAATCAATTTAGGGGGTCACAAACATTTAAAAATGTAATGCATGAATATCATATAATAAAGGAAAGTTTATTTCGTAGAACTCATTTTAATTATTGACATATTTGTTCATGTATACATGTGTTGAGCTACAAGGTGATATATATTTCTTAGAATAGGAGTAAAAAGTTTGAAAAACACTGCTATACAGCCTGAGAGAAGTATTACCATATTTCTTCTTAGTAGTTCCTTTTTAATTCTTAGACATATAGAACACAAACCATTCATTTTTCTGGAAAGAAATTCTGTAAAAGAGAACACACACATACACATATAATATGTATAACATACAACACAAATGTTTATTTAAAATATTTCTGTTTACAAATAATGTGATAAGATTTTTTTATGGGAGAAAAATAAACACTAATGAGGATGGAAAGCAAAACATGAAACCTGGAGGCTGCATGCTAATTGATTATTATTTCTATAACTCTCTAAACTTGACAAAATTTCAAAAAGCCATATTGATAGGAGTTTATAATTTCGTAACACATAAAAATGGGCAAGAATCCCAACAATGATGTCAAGATAGTAGTATTTATGACAATTAATTAAAAAGCAGCAGAAGCATACGAGCTTGAAAATAATGACTTTACAAGCTATCACAAATTATCACTTCAACATGAATTCTGATCTAAAGGTTCAGTGAGTATTAAAACATTCCACATGAAATTGAATTCTGGAGTTAGGTTGTGAAAAAAACTGAGACTCAATGGCAACTCATTTCACTAGTAATGATGATCTTTGGTGTTTCTGGTGGTTCATGAAATTATAGAACACATAAAATCCATCTGGTGCTTTGATCACAGGAAATAATGACAGTCTCTTGAAGGAAATATAAGTGGAGGCTAAAGTGTTTTCCTTACCAGTTACCTATTCAAGTGAAAGAGGGGCTCATTTAAATAGTACTTTGTTTTACTTTGAATCTAAGCTACCTTCACTTTTAAAACCATGTTGAACTCCTCAGTTCTCAAATTTCAATGGAAAGTGTTTTTTGTCTGCTAGGTCCATAGGAGAATGTTGTCAAAAATGACACAATCACGTGCACAGAGCCATCAGAGGGGGCCAGCTGTAGCCCAGTGGATAGGGCGCTGGTTCACCACATGGGAGGCCCCGGGTTCTGTTCCCGGGGGCCTCTCCGAGCAGGCAGACCGCCTTGAGAGGGCAAGCCGCCGTGGGTGGGGCAGAGCCGCCGTGGGCAGGGCAAAAAGCTGCCACAGGCAGAGCGAAGCCGCCACAGGCAGGGCAAGTTGCCCACAAACAGAGCAGAGCCATCCATGAGCAGAGCAGAGCTGCCCACAAGTGGGGCAAGCTGCCTGTGCGGTGAGCTGACTCGGTGCGTCGCCACAATGGGGGGAGACAAAGCAGACACAGAAGAATGCAAAAAAATAAACACAGCAAGAACAAGCAGAAAGGGGGGGATATATAACCAAAAAAAAAAAAAAAGAGCCATCAGAGAGCAAGAGGCAGTGGAGCCTTCATAAAGTGGCACTATTGAAGACAATTATTCATAAGTGAATACCTAAAAGGACTCAGAGGGCTGGCTGTATAGCCCAGTTGGTAGGGTGCCAGTTTGCCATGTGGGAGGTCCCGGGTTCAGTCCCTGGGCCTCCTCAAATGGGCGGACCACCTTGAGAAGGCAAGCCAACATGGGCAGGGCCCACTGCAGTGGGCGGGCCCGTTGCTGCTGGCAAAGGCAAGCCCCCGCAAGCAAGGGTGAGCCCCCACGAGCAGGCGGGCCACTGCGCCGGTGAGCTGACTCGGCAGCTCGCCCCAGCAGGGGGAGACAAGCAGACACAGAGGAATGCAGAGAAAAAAGAACCCAGCAAGAACAAGCAAAGGGCGGGGGGGGGGGGATGTATAATAAATAAAATAATAAATCTTTAAAAAAAATAAAAGGACTCAGTTTAATGACATCGAATAAAGACCATGCCCTACCATTCATTAGCTGTGTATAACTGCACAATACACCATCCATACATACTGAGGCTTAGCCTAACAGATTCAATAGATAGCAATGTAAGATAATACACATGACAATGTCTTATTAAAGTCAACAAAACTCCAGAGAGGATGGTGTTTTTGTTTAATATATTTCTTTTCCCTTCTTTCTGTTTTTATTTGTGCTAAATAGGATTATTGTACCTCAATTTTTAACTCAATGGTTTATAATTACCAAACACTTTCATATACATTGTATCCTTATATTTGCTCTCAAAAAAAAGCAGGAAAGGCAAACATTTTATGCACTTCTGTGGAAGCAGAAACAAGGGATTTTTTAAACAAAATAATCTCTCTAAAAAAAAAGAGGAAAAACAAAACTCAAGTGTCTACAACAAGAGTAGACTGAGAACATAGGTTTAACTTCTATCCTTGATAAATTCTCATGAAGTATCAATATATATAAATAAAAGGCAATATACAAATCAATTTATAGCAGTATCAAGAATGAGAGTGGGAACTTCTGCAGTCCAAAGATTTCAAAATATTCCTAGATGACATAAAACATATGGTGTGGAATTCCAACCTACAATAAAGGAGAATGGAAGCCATTCATTCTGGTGATAGAAAATGAGTGTTTCCAAACTCGGAGCTGTCAGGCTTGAGAGTAGGAGTAGCTGGTTGAGTGGAAATCAAGAGGAATAATTGAGGGTTTTTTTTTTCAGGATAGCTACTTGAATTACCCTCCTAGTTCTTCTGAAATTTTGAGTTGGCAGCAGAATGTTTATCCCCAGGCAAAACATGCGAACTGCTCCCTAAAGAAATGGAAAAATCTGCCTTGGAAAAACTAGAGCTGCTGGTATGTATATTGTCATAGAATAATGTTCTCCTTAATTATACCTTCAGTGTCACATAGAAGTGGTCTCATTTCCAAATTCCCACTCATATAACATCAGGAAAGTGCAGCCATCACATTAAAAAGACCCATTGCAGAAATTGGTCTGAATTAGGGGAAAGCCCTGACAGACACTTATATTAAATAAGGCTTTTAAAAATATGAACCTGCCCTTTTGAAAAAATGAAACAAAAAAGGATAAGGATGAAAAATAGAGCAAGTGTGCACAAAATACTAATAATTAAAAAGTAATACTAATAATTTGGGGATTATAAGGAAACGTAAAATTAGTATTTTCAGAAAGAGTTTAAAAGATGTATATATTTGTGGTTAAAAGACAATCGATAGACTTCTATTTCTGGGAAGAAAGGAAAAACTGGTGGAGACTTGTTTCCCACCATAAATAACCCAGAAAATTGGATAAAATATAGAAAGTTATTGTTCTCAAACTTTGGACATCAGGCAGGCAATGACTGTGATCTTTGCAATAAGAAAACAAATGAGAAGAAACTGAATATTTCCTAGAGTTTCTGCCTAGAAACAATTTCTGGAGCAATGTGCTAGCAGCTATACCAAGCAAAGCATCCTGGTCTCACTGAATTCAGGAGACCATCATCAATGGCCAAGATGGAGAAGATCTCTAGAGTGTGAAGAATAAAATAGCAGAGGGGATAGAGACACACAGAGTCAGAACTACAGAAAAACGTGTAGAGGGAGCCTTGAATCTTTAGCTGAATACTTATCTGTGTATTCACAGGGAGAAGCTCATTGAGGCAAGACCACGAACAGCCAGGGAATTGTAATCCGAATAATTTCCAGAGCTTATAGTGGTCTAAGAGATGTTTGAACTCTGACCAGCCAGAGTGGTCAGAACTAAGAGGTAAACACAAAGAAAGTATTAGAGCATTTGTAATAGGGTTAGACTTGTCCTAGAACAGAGGTTCTTAACTGTTTTTGTTCCATGGACCCCTTTGCCAGTCAGGTAAAAACCATCGACTCCTTACTAAGTCCACACCATACTGTGTATTAATTAATATATATATATCACACCTGCACCAACACATCCCCACAAGAATAATGTTTTTATGAATTTCAATTCAAGCTCATTGATCCCTTGTTAAGAACCCCTGTCCTAGCATAAAGGCTATACTAGACCCACCCAAACAAAGCTTTAAAACAAATCCTAAAAGAATGAAATTCATCTACAAGTAACAAAATTTCAGCTATCATATACCTCTCTTAAAAGAAATCCAAACTCTGAAAAATATAACTTTCAAAATCTCCCATATGCAATCAAAATTTACTATATTTACGATGAAGCAACACAAAGTAACACATAATTAATGTGACAGTTTGAAGCTGGGAGGACCCCAGATATCATGTCCTTAGAGCTAATCCATGCCTGTGCATGTAAACATATTGTAGATGGAACCTTTTGATTAGATTCAGTTAATGGATGTTCCTTTTGATTAGATCACTTCAGTAGAGCATGACCCAGGAAGGTTCTTAAATCCTCTTACTGGAGGCATTTATAAACAGAGGAATAAAAGCTGCGGATGCAGAGAAAAACATGGCAAAGACAGAGAGAAGCCTCCGGAAGTTGAAATCAATGAACCCAGGAGACAGAAAAGCCAGGCACAGAGTATGCTAAAGCTGGAACAATGAGATCTGGAGGAGAGGGTCAAGATGAGCAGACACTATCATGTGCCTGATCTCCCACAGATGAGTTCAGGTAGAAAGTGAGCATCCACTCCCAGAAAGATAAATTACACATACCTTTCCCCATTCTTCCCATTAAGTGCAGCTTAAAAACATGGACATTATAGATAAAACAACTGTAAGATGACTCTTAAGAGTGGAGAGAAGAATGCACACCAGCTAAGGACCTCATAATCTGAGCAACAACAAGGCAGAGAGCTCCCTGGCTTTTCTATTTCCTCCATATATCCCAGACTAGATACTGGAGATAGAAGCAATGCAGAAACACCCAATAAGCACAGGCAAAAAAAATAAAATAATAAACAACAACAAGAAAAGCCATCTTTCTCTCGCCAAAGGACCAGGAAAAGGAAAGTCTAGAAAAACAGAAAACCTGTAGTCAGTTATCACTCTACTCTAGCCAAATACCAACAAATTAAAAAAAAAAAAATTCCCTTCTAAACTCCCACCAGCAAAGGCCAAATGGAGGGCCTAGATTACTACAATTCCCATCTGTAACAAGGAGTTCAAACCACCCTCACCCCCCCCCACACACACACACATACAATCAGGATGATGTCAGAGAAAGCTGTGTGGGAAGCCAGAATATTCAATAACATTGGGTTATAATGAAGTTCCCCTACCCCTATAATATCAATAGAGATGGCATGTGGAGCCTGGACTTCCACCCCATCCACAATGACCAACGGTTATTAGATACCCATCCCCTCACTGGGGTGGT
>PVKH010004997.1:0-16938 GCA_004027955.1 Chaetophractus vellerosus
AAATGATTTATTGGTTTTCAGTTTTTATAATCAACCCAAAACAATCTAAAAATAGACTTCATTGGAGGTCAGAATAAAAAGGTCGACAATGACAAAGTAAGGTCAAAAGCTGGCAGAAGGAGAAGAGGAAAGGAAAAGTGCAGGAAAGGGTAAAGGTGCTTATATACTTCGTTACAGTGTAGAGAGTAAAAATTGATAAAACAGCTAATAAAGGCTTTAGTAGTTCATTTAGTGACAAATGTAACAGCATATATATTGCCTGTTTGCTTTCCAATCCAGATCCTGCACTTCTGAAAACTACACTTCCAGATTCCTTGCCAACTGGCTTCCAGAGTGCTTGACCAATGGAGGCAGTAGAAAGAGAACGGAGGGTATAAAGCCAGATATTTTTCTCACCTACTCAACTTTCTATCAGTGATACTGTCTCCCCAGAGATTCCAACTCCTCTCTGAAGAGCCCCTTCTGTGACTCTATCTTCTACTAGACAACCATGGTTGTGGTCCTGTATTTCTCCAGCCCTGGAGGTAGAAATAACCTCTGGATGTTACTAATTCTGGGTTGCTTTACCATCCTTTGCCTTCTGGGGTCTTCCACCACCTGTGTAAATATTTACACTACTTACAGGGACTCTTGTTTTCTGCCTAGACCCTAACTGATACATTAACCACGAGAAGAATTGAGTAATATAAATATATTGGAAGGAGAGAAGAAGGATGGTGTAGGTGAATTACGTCCTATCTTCATTTAGAAAGTCAGTTGATAATGCCTAAAACTGATAAATCAAGAAAGAGTAATATAGTATATTATTTTGAATTATGGAGTTAACCAACAAATGAATGAAAAACCAAAACAGGGAAGTATTGAGTGGGTAGGGCTTTTTGTTTTTTATTGTAAGCCCTTATGTGCAATTTGTTATTTAATTTTTTAAAAAATCATGTGTATGCATTACTTGGATTAAAATGTTTCTAATTTTTAAAAAGATCTATCTACCTACCCAGGAGGCTAGAATGAGAAAGACCGAAAATGAAAATACCAAGCATATGCAGTATCTGGGACTCTTAGACACTACTATGCTACTATGAAAGAGTTCAAATAAATTGCAATAACCCCTTTGGAAAAACTGCTTGGCAGTATCTGTCGCAGCTAATCATTTGCATATCCTGTGACCCAGAAAATTCACTCCTATATATACACATCCTAAAAAATACATTTTATATGTTCACCAAAAGACATATTCAAGAGTGTTCATTGAAGCTTTATACATAATTGCTCCAAGCTGGAATCTACTCAAATGTACATCAAGAATTAAACAATATATCACAGAATATTCGTACAATGGAAGTCTATACACTAACGTGAATAAATGATCTGCAACTACAAGCAACAACACAAATGTATCTCACAAACCTAATTTTGAGTGAAAAACACTATGCATGTGACACATAATTTCACGTACAAAACCAAACAAAAATAATCTGTGCTGTAAGAGGTGAGGATAATGGTTATCTTGAAGGAGTACTGTAGTGGCTGGTGGTAGTGCAGGGACATTGCAGGGGACTTCTGGGATAGTAGCAACATTCTAGTCTTTTGTCTTTTTTTAATTGGAGTATTAGTTCTATGAGTGTATTCAATGTATGAAAAATCATCAAAGTATACTCTTATATTTTCTTTTTACATGTATGTTATACCTCAAAAAATGTTTTTAATCTGCAAGAGTTAGAATCCTGCATGGCTTTTTTTTATATACTCTTTCTAGTAAATATTTAAAGTTAAATAAGGAAAATGTACTTGAGAAAATCCTAGAATAGAGAAATACATATACATTTTTACACAATTAATTTTACTACTTGGAAGACTCTCAACTTAATGTTTGGATTTTATGAATTCAATTTTATAATTTCAGAGCAAAAACAAGACCAGTTTTGATTCCAGTGTTATGATCTTCACCTTCCAGTTGGGCTTCAGATGTATTTATTATTTTATAGATCATGGTTTAGAATGACATCAACCAAGGCATAAGAGAGTGCTGACAGTGAGAAATCATTGCTTTTGTAAAATTTGCAATCAAGCTCAATTTTGAGCTTCTTGCTCCTGGATAACTTCCATTCAATGCTCTGCCAGGAAATTCTCTTATGTCAACTTCAGATACTGCAACTTTGGCTTGCTTACTAAGTTAAACATGCTGTTACTCTGTGTGTGAAGAGGAATTAGAGCTAAACTATAGGCTTTATATCCAACATCTAAAAATGAGTGTGTCAGGTCTTTAAATATGAGGATAGTTTTACTTTTAGTAATTATTTTCTGTTGTTTTAAATATAGCTGTTGTACTCATTTTGTTTCCTTTAACAAAGGAAGTACAAACCTCATACAAACCTATTCCAACTTGGTTCTGTTTGCATAAATTAACATGGTTCTTAAGCAACACTTGTGAACTTAGAGTGAAAATTTAGTGCAAAAATTTTCCAAGTTCTTGGATCAGTAACTTTAATATATTTCCTTTGTAAATTCTTGGATAGTTTAAAATACAGAACAGCATATTTTAAGTATTGTTCAGAGATATCATTATTAAAGACCCATTTTTTCCCCAGAAAGCCTAGACAACCTTTAACAGTGAAAACTGCTTAACTATCAACTTAAGCCAACCTCCTGTTGTCATTTATCAGCAAGTTTTAAAAGTACATAGATTTGTTTTCTCTTCTTATACCTACAAATGCTTCCTC
Source organism: Chaetophractus vellerosus (assembly GCA_004027955.1). Classification (NCBI taxonomy): domain Eukaryota; kingdom Metazoa; phylum Chordata; class Mammalia; order Cingulata; family Chlamyphoridae; genus Chaetophractus; species Chaetophractus vellerosus. The sequence continues at coordinate 2,721 of PVKH010004997.1, forward strand.
TCAATTTATCTTTCAGCTTTCAAAGATCACACTCTATTCTCAAGATTCTGAGAAGGCTGGGGAGCTAAACTCCCAAATAACCATTCTCAGCATATATACTTATTCTCAGCACACACCTCCAATTAATAGCACTGAAGTACTCTCTACAGGTCTAGCATTAAGATCTCTTTTAATCCTCACAACAGCCCAATAGTTTCTTTTACTAACGGTATTTGGAAGGCTAAGGCAGAGCGAGTAGCCTACCTAGAGTGTAGGTTACTTACCTAGTTTCAAAGTTTGCAAGTGGTGAAGCCATAATTCCACTCCAGAGATATATCCATAGTGATGTTGCCTTGCATTACTGATCGGAACTCAGGTACAAAGACAAATTCAGGCCACACACTACTATGAATCCTGCCCATGCTGGAGAATTGGCTGATATTCCACCTTCTACCTTCTGGACAGTAATGAAAATTCTGGCCCTGTCCTTATTCTGTGGAAGAACCTTTACTGCTGCTACTCATATGGGCAGTCTTATATCTTTCACAATATAAGAATGTGAGGTTTAAACATTTTATCACCACCACAGGGGCATTTGGGGTCAGGATTTAGATCTCTAAATTTTGATGCGTTTTTAAAGGAGTCTTTATTGTTGGCAAACTTGGTAATGGCTTGGGCATGAAGAACTATCCCAGGAGATTCATTAGATAATTAAAGAGTTGATGGAACATAGACTCCCAAGATATTACAAAACAGAAAATTCAAGACTTCCAGGAGTTTGAAGTTTGCAAAAAATAGTAAAAATTTATAAAATTAGGATCTTTCTCAACATGTAAACATATAACATCCCATTTCAAAACTTTCAACATCATTAGAAAAACCAGACACTGTGTATTCTCTAAAATTTATTTACAATTAATAAGTTAAAAAGCAAAGTACAATCAGATTGTAAATCTTAACCATATGCACATCAAACTGTCCAGGAAAACACTTCAGTTCCATTACAAACAATTGCCTTCTAATGCACTTAAAACTTAACAGTCTATCAAAAAATATTTTAAACACACTAATAAAGGAAATATTATGTATAATATGTCCATTAAAAACCACCAATATAAAGAGTGCTGTGGCAACCCTTCAAACAACAGAAAACTGAGTTCAAAATTGTTCAGATTTTTTTTGTATTCAAATATTTTAAAAGCTTCTTAAGTTTAAAAAAAAATTGAGTACATTTGCACATAGCAAACCAATAGGTGTCAGCCACCAGCTTAAGTTACACTTGTCCAATAGAGGACTCAAACTTGGACAAAATAATACACACCACAACAGGAACACTTTGCACTATCAACAATGAAGCTTACCCTCAAAAATCATGACGCTACTGGTTTTAGTAAGGAAAATAAACTGCTGGTTGACAGGAAGGAGGATAAAAATGACATCAGGAATCTCAAAAAGTTATTTGAGGTGCCGGTCACCACATTTAGGCACTCAAGAGTTGAAGATTAAATAAAAGCATAGCAAGGTGATAAATTTCCTCCTAGCTTCCCCTCTTCTTGTGCCATATGAGATATAAGAGAAGGCAAAAGAATGAATAAAGGTGATGGGATTTCTTAAAAAACAACAACAACAAAATACAACAAAAACTATAGACAAACTAAGCTACATATTCACTTTAGAGAACAGTAAATGGATGCCTCCAGGTAAAGGCCACTCTGCCAAGTTTCTTTTCACATTCTTCCCCAAAGTACCCATAAAATACTTTCACTTTACAATTAATACACTACTCAACTATATTAGATGTTTCTTCACATTGTAGAAGTTGTAACAAAGGTTTTGCTAAAGAAAAGCTGGCAAAAATAAAGTTTTTTTTACATCTTTTTTCACAAACTAGAAATGGCATGGTTTTTTAATAGACCAGATAAATAACATTGAATTCAGGATGGACAATCAGATCCAAATTGAAATCAGACAGCCCAAATACTCCAAAGAAGCATTTATGCAAATTGAAGTGCACCAAAGTAACAAGGCATAAGAGGAAAAATGTCAAGAATCTCAGTTAAAATAAATGCACGATGTCAAGTTATGTTTCAGTTGTGTGCTGAGCAAAGTTACATTCCCAGCTAAGTCTAATTTCAAAATCCTCTGGGAAACTATCTAGAGAAGCTATTATGTTGAAATTACATTCTAATATGGCCATTGGATTTATTTTTTAATTATATAAAACTATATACAATAATGAAGCGATACAAATACATTTATTTTCAGCTGCTAGTTAGCTATAAAAGTTAACAATATATTTTGGGAAAGAAAACCCTAAGCTTCTGAAATACAATTAATTGGCAATGGAAGCTAACAACCTAAAGAATATATCTAAGCTTCCTATCACGCAAATGTAATTTAACACTCTCCATCTCCTAAGTAATTATTCACTTTTATTTACTCATGTGACAGTGTTTGTAATAACGCATTATCATTTGAGTAGTGAATAAGAGACTATGAAGCTTATTGGGAAAACGGCATAAAGTCCTTTTTTTTTTTTTTTTTAACAAAACAAGAACACTGAAATTAAAGTCACAAAACTCCTACAATGGACTATTAAACTTGAAAGATTCATTTCAGAAAGCTATGCCATTTGAATTGTAGGAACACAAGAGCCAAAATTACAACTCTCATTATTCTCCTAAGAAGCTGCCATGCAAAGATAAACCTCAGTATTGAGGATTTCATATGCCAAGTTCCAGCCCAGTATGGATCATTCCATGGCAGATTGCTTAAATTTGAAATAATAGTGGTAGAAAAACACTATTTGACCCTTTAGGTATTGCAGTAAAAGCTGGCTGTGGCACCACTGGCTAAAAACTAAGTCTTGCTGCCACCAATGACCAAAGGCACTTGGATAATCAAGATTTCCACACTGGGCCATATGGTATAAACACTATTATAAAAGTGTAAAGAAGGGTCAGTCCTCTGTGTGGCTCGCCTGTTTGATTCCTGTGGTCTTCAGCTGTCAAACAAAGACCTACAACTGCAAACATAATTATGAATGGAAATTAGATAAAAAAGGAAATTCATGGAACAAAAAAGCGAACTAATTGTCATGATGTTTATAAAAGTGAAAAATATTAGTCTGGACATTTCTTGTTATCCAACAACAAAAACAAAAACAAAGAAGGAAAGAAAAAAAAAAAAAGACAGTGAGATCTATTTTGCCCAAAGTAACTTCAACCTGTTATTTGGATATCAAGAAATGCCCCCACCCCTCTAGATCTTTAGTAGTTCTGAGAATTCTAATAGGTATTCTGTTTACCATTTTAATAACAATGTTTACACACATTTTCTCATATGCAACTCCCATTTAAAAAATTATCCTTGATGTAATATTGCTGGATTTGTATGTTAGACCACTACATGGAGGGTCACTCTTCCCTGTAACCAACACTAGATCTTTATAATTCATTCATTCGTTCATCACAAGCCATGTGGTTTCAATGCACTTTAATTTTTATTCAATTAAAGACAATTTAACAAGTCAACTATTCCTAAACAAAACTTTTGAGTATTCTATCATTTTCTTTAAGAGCTCAGCAGATATAAACATTCAATTTCAATATAAAATCTTTAGAAACACCTTTAAAATTTTTAAACAATTTTACTCTGCATCTCTTTGTTTGTAATCACTGAGCCCATGAAATTCAAAGCCATACAAATCCTTGCCCTACTAACAATCATAAGCCTGAACCTCTTAAAAAATATCCTTGGTCAAAGCTTTGGAATCCAGTTAAAATTGGGAAACGAGTGGGATTCAGAATACCCTGAGCACAAACTATAGTGCAACACCTCAAAACAAGTTCTATTTTTCGTCCAGAAAGAGGGGTGGCAGTCAAAAGGAAAAAAAAAAAAGGGGGGGGGGAGGGGAGGGAAGGAAGGGGGCAAAAAGCAAATAAAATCTGCCTTTATTACACAAGCATGAAACCGAATTCCTTTGGAAAAATAATGACTTCGGAGGACTTCCAGACCAGTGAGGTAGAGTCCAAAGGGGGAAAACGGATCTGCCCCTATAGTCTTGGAGACGTCTCAGTCTGGGGGAAAGAAGGAAAGGGACCTCCCCTGCGGGCCCAGCTGTCTTCTCCCTGTGCAGGCCCCGCGCCGGGAGGCAGCAGAGGGCACACTTGCCCCAGAGTCGCAGACGGCGGCGCCGCATCCCGAGGGCGCGGAGCAGGGAAAACCATCCGGTGACTTCTTCGCCCGTAAAGTGCACTGGGGGACAGGGTCCTGGCCGGATCTGTAAACACTCGACTGACACTTGTTCATTCCTCCCGGCTGAAGCTCCATCCCAGGGTGGGCCGCGGCCCCGTCGGAGGGGGCAATGCAGGGCGAGCGCGGCCGGCAGGAGGCGCCGTAGGGGCCGCGTCTCACGCCCGGGGCACCGGGAAGCGGCGGAGCCTCACCACCGGTTCCAGGTTCACTCGGAGGACCTGGTGTGCCCGGCGCCTCGCCGCCGCCAGGCTGCGCTCGCCCCACACGTCGCTGCCGACGCGGATGGTGGGGAAGGTGGTCAGCGTCGGAGTAGCTGCCCTCCAGATCTCCTCCAGGGTGCGGCCCCCGAAGCAGGGCCCGGGAGCCACCGGCTTGGCCGCGCAGCTCTCCTCGGGGGCCGGCGGCGGCGGCGGCGGCGGCGGCGTTGGCTTCCTCCTGCGGGCGGCGGCCGCCCGGGCTCCGCGGCGCCTCCTCCTGGCCGCCGCTCCCCGGGCCGGCCTGTGCGTCGGGCCGCGGGCGGCGGGAGTCCCCGGGGGGTCGGGGACCAGGGCTCGGCAGGAGGAGTAGCCGTAGACGTCCTTACTGCGCAGGATGTGTGGGGAGAACTGGTGCTTGAGGCTGCAGAGGAAGCTCCAGAGCTCCGCGTCCGAGCTCATGAACTCCGTGCTGCGGGGCATGAACAGCTTGAAGGCGTCGCCCAGCGCCTTGGTGCTGTCGGCCAGCGACAGTTGCGACCGCGAGTACACCACCTTCTCCTCCCGCGCCTCCAGCCCGGCCCCTCCTCCCGCCCTAAGGCCGCCGCCCCGGGCGGCCAGGGCCGGGGCCGCCAGGGGCCGGCGCCGGCGCCTCTTCACGCTGCGCCGCATTGGAGGCCGCTCGGGGCCGCCCGCTCTCGCCGAGTCCCGCCCGCGTCCGACTCCGCGGCGGTGGCGGCTGCTGGCGCCTCCCGCCCGCCGCGTCTCTCGCTACTTTTCTCGCCTCCGCCGCCGCCCCTCCCCCTCCGAGGGCGGAGGACGCGGGTGAATATCCAGCCGCACAGTACAAGATGGCGGCCGGCGCCCACCCCTGGGCTTTGTCATTGGACGGCGCCTCGGCCCCCTGGTTTCTCTTTCTTCTCCTCTCTTGCCTTTTTCGCCCTCTGCCTTTCTTTAAATGTGCCCGCCTCAGGCCCCTCCCACCGCAGCCCCGACTCCACCCATTGGGTGCTCTCAGGAGAGGGGCGGGGACAAATGGGGGAGAGGCCAGTTCCTGGAAGATGGTGCTGGGGTGGGTGGTGGTGGTGGGCCTTGATCGTGAGTCAACAGTTGGGTGGGTATATGGGGGTGGTGCCATATCTAGAGGAAGGGGTGGACATCAGCTCCACCTTGGGGAGAGTCATAGCCTCTCAGAGTGAGTGGGTGTGGGTTGAGCTGAGAGATCTACCAGTCTGAATAACAAAGAAAGATCTGCCCCAAAACTGTTGCTTGTATTCCAGCAAAGGAATTGGGGTTTAAGTCTACTTGGAATGGACCTTTCACAATTCCTTTCTAAATCCCCAAAGACCTCTTTGGCATCGTCATTCAACTTTTCCCACTTTGGGCCCCAATCCCTCTCAAGAAATCATTCAGGTGATCTAGATGGGAGGCATCCCTCTTGGCAATAGAAACAACATCATATTTAATAGATACTCAGCTTATCAGAAAGCAGAAACTTTCATACTCAAAAACTAAATAATCTTTGCTCAAATTGATCAATTACAACAAGCCATCTGCTTCAAGAAAATATCTTGTTTTTAAATATATAGTTCTTGCCAAGTGAATGTCACTTCACTTTTCATTTAGTTTTAAAATGACCCTCTTCAGCGCCATTCATTTAGAAAGGACGCAGCATCACATACAACAAATTTCCATTAAAAATAACATACTACAAACACACAACCTTACGTATTTAGGGGAGAGGAGTATGTATGTTTATAGTCATCTTTAGCCATTCTTTAGTCATCTCTTCTATCCTCAGTATCTAGCTCAACGCCTGTCAGGTGGTGGACACTCAATACTTGAGTGAATCAACGAAATACCACTCTTTCAAATACCAATTATTAGAAATGGGATGAGAAAGAAATATTGAAAATTGCTTAGAATAGGACAATTTTATATTTTACATTTATATTGCAGTTTTCTCAACTCACTTAAATTTTTAAGGTTAAAAAATTCTCCCAATACTTAAAACTTTGAGGTAAACATGCAAAATTTACTCTTCACTGAACATCTATCTTACAGATAGAAAACTACTAAAGCACAGACATTTTGTGATTTGCATATAGTTGCTAAGATTTCTTTCAGATTTTTGAGCTCAAAGAAACCTAGTTCAATCTCCTTATTTCACAGATGAAGAAATTTAGACCCACGAAGTTCCAGTAATACAGCTTGCTAATTCAGGACAGGGACTGTAGTTCAGGTCACTGGATTACTAATCTAGTGAGCTATATATTTCACTGGTGGTATTTCAAACTGCACTGCACAGAATCTAAGGAGTTCAATAGAAAATGCTTCATTGATGAGTGGGTGACCAAGGGACCCTATACTGTACCCCTATACCCACTTTCACCCCACACCCTACCCAGAATCAAGCAGTTTTTATCTGTTATATTTGGACTTACAGGTGATATTTTGTTTGAATCAGTGTTTCAATGAAAGTTAAGACAAAAAAAAAATATTTTAAAGTTGCTGCTCTACATCAGAGCACCCTCTTCACACAATGAGTTATGGCAAAAACAAAATCCCTGACCAGGAGACTAGTTCCCTATCTACCAAAATCATGGTAACTTTCTGAAGAGAAAATAATTTTCCTAGAAAAGCACACCCTGATCTCAAAACAAGTGCAAAGAGCCAATTACCAGCTTCCTAAATCCTTATAAAGAAATGATATTGCAATAGCTCTTTACATCACTATTAGTTCTCTTGGTAATTCTGGGAATACATAGCAATGTGAAATTTGAATAACTGCCATTGGAATGCCCCTGCAGACTACATTGAAAATCTCACAGAGGAAGCCAGTGGAAAGTTAGGGGGACTTCATAATGAAAAAACAAAGGAGGAAGGGATAAAATAAGGATTTATGTAGTTTCTCATATTGTTTCCACATTAAGCATAACAGTGTAAGTACTTCAGGGTTTTTCTGCCATGTAAATATACACCAGGCATCAACACAAACTTAAAGTATTAATTTCAATTTTAAAAGGATAAATCTTTCTCCAATACAATTCTGATTCTAAGAAAACATAAGATCTCAGAACACTTCAGAGATTCAAGAATACATTTTATAATGCATACACATTTACTTAAAACCTAACAATTTTTTAGTGAACTATTTTTAGCAGCTAGTACCTTGTTTAAGAGTTTAAACCATGGCATACTTTGAAATTTGGCATTATTTGCTCTCTATTTTTTGTTTCCTTACTATCCATTTTACATTTCTTCTTGACCTTCACCTTTTGATTAGCTCAAATAGTTTTATAAATGATTCCTTATCCATTCTCCACAAGTACGTACAATTTATTCTTGACTTAACCAACATATTTCAAATACTGTAATCCAGTGACAGTCTAGAGATAAAAAATAAAAAATAAAAATCCATATGAAGAAAATAAAAATGTTAGAGCTAAAGACAATTTGGAGGTCATCTAATGAATCCACTATTCTTAATTCAGATGAGAATACTGAGATGCCAAGTCACACAGATGAATGGTAGGAGACCCTGAACTAGAACAAAGGTATCTAATTGCTAGTCCCGAGTTGCTTCTCATTCTAAATTTTGCATTTAACCCAAGAAGATAGCATGAAATTTTAGTTCAAATGATACTAAATGGAGCACAATTCATCAAAAAGTTCAGTCTTTCCATTAAAGCCATTCTAAAGTAATTTAGGTTTTTCTAGAAAAATTAACTCAAAGTTCTGATGTGCTCTAAAGTTCTTGTGCTTCAAGGAAGGTGGGATAGATGTGCTTTTCCCTTTACTTCTCACTAATTACAACTAAAAAACATAAGACTCTGAAAAGAGGAGAGAAGGCAGACTGCCTACAGACCTCAGGACCCAAAGAACGACACAGTGGTGAGTTCCTTGGGTTTTCTTTTTACCTCATATGCCAAAAGATTGGGTGCTGGAGAAACTAAAAACCCAGAAATGCCAACAGATCCAGAAAAAAAGTCCCAACAAAAGCTTGTTCTTTCTAACTATAGGACCAGGAAAGGGGCAGCCTAGTAAAACAGAAAACTTTTAGAAAATAACTGCTCTACTGCAGCCAAATACCACAGACAAACCTGTGGCTGCCACTCTGGCCAGGTTGTCACAAGATGATGCAATGGCTCTGCTGGGTTGATGTCAGAGAAGTACTAATAGGGAATTGGGACTTTCATCCTTGTGTGGTACAAATGAAGAGTAGTAGTGAGACACTTCTAACCATCCCAGACAGGGTGGTATCAGTGGGTATTCAGTGGGAACCAGAACTCCCACCCCCATCAGCAGTCATAAAGGCAGTCAGAAACCTGGACTTCAGCCTAGCAGTAACAAGGCAGCTTCCTGTTCTCCTGTCAAAACAGTGTCAAAAACAAACAAACAAAAAAACAAAAAAAAAAACACCTTAGCTAAAATCAAAGGTTTAAATAAGACCCAGACTCTCATAACATAATACCCAAAATTCCCAGGTTTCAATAGAAAATCATTTATGATACCAAGTACCAGGAAGATCTCAAACAGAATGGAAAAAGACAAGCAATAGATACCAACACTGATGACAACCATGTTAGAATTATCTGACAGAGATTTTTAAGGCAGCCATCATCAAGATATTTCAACAAGCAATTGCAAACACACTTCAAACAAATGAAAAAATAGCAAGCCTCAGCAAAGAAATAGGAGATATAAAGAAGAACTAAATGGAAATTTTAGAACTGAAAAAAATACAATAGTTTTTTAGGTTTCTAGCTGCTAAAACAAATACCATACAATGAGTTGGCTTAACAGGAGTTTATTGGCTCATGGTTTCAGAGGCTAGAAGGTTTGCTTCATCCTGGGGTTGGTGTTTTCTTGCTGGCCAGCAAACTTTGTGGATCCTTGACTTTTCTGTCACATGGCAATACATATGGAAGCATCTTCTCCTTTCTCTTCTGGGTTCCATTGACTTCCAGCTTCTGGCTGCTCCCTGTGGCTTTTCCTTCCATGTCCAAGTTGTTTGGCTTAAGAGGACTTCAGCCATATTGGATTAAAATCCACCCTCATTTAGTTTGGGCACCTTAACTAATAACATCTTCAAAGGTCCTATTTACAAATGGGTCTGCACTAACTGGATGAAGGGTTGAGACTTGACCATGCCTTTTGTGGAGGGCACAATTCAATTCCCAACAATAACTCAACTAACAAAGCTCAGTGGATGGGCTCAATAGTATAATGTAAGGGACAGAGGAAGAATCAGTGAACTTAAAGATGGAACAAGAGATATTATCCAATCTGAACAACAGAAAGAATATACTGAAAAATAAAATGAACAGAGCCTCAGAGTCTATGGGATTATAAAATCCAATTATTGTGTCATCAGACCCCCAGAAGAAGAGAAAGAGAGTAGTACTTTAAAAGTACTTTCAGAAATAATCACTAAATGTTTTTCAAATTTGGCAAAAGACCCAAACCCACAGATTCAAGTAGGTGAATAAACCACAAACAGGATAAACCCAAAGGAATCCAAACCAAGACACATCATAGTCAAAAATCTGAAAACTAAAGACAAAGAAAAAATCTTGAAAGCAGCAAGAGAGAAATAACACCTTACCAATTTGGGGAACACAACTTTAATGACAAGAGATTTCTCAGTAGAAACCATGGGCCCAGAAGGAAGAGGCTCAATATTTTTCAAGTGTTGAAGGAAAAGAACTGTCAACCCCAAATCCTATATCTAGTAAAAATATTCTTCAGGGGAGCACATGTAGCTCAGGGGTTGAGTGCCTGCTTCCCATGTACAAGGTCCTGGGTTCAATCCCTGGTACCTCCTAAAAAAAAAAAGGGGGCAGAAAAAAATATTCTTCAGGAATGAAGGGGAAATCAAAACATTCTCACAAGAAGGAAAAGTAAGAGAATTTGTTGCCAGTAGACCTACCCTAAAAGAATGGTAAAGGAAGTTCTCTAAACAGAAAGGAAACAATAAAACAAGGATTCTTGGAACATCAGAAAGTAATAAGTAAATCTTTTTTAAAAAGAGCTATGCCCATGTCCATGTGTAAGCATTTCAGGGGGAGGGGGTGGTATAGTTGGTCATTAGCTTAAAACCTGTCTTATGTTATCTCTTAGCCCACACTCCAGGAATACATTATAAGAAAATTTGCCATATTTTTGTAGAAATCAAAATATACTATGTCTCTGGGTCTTTTCCTAATTTACCAAACCTCATATCATTATAAAAAATGTAATGAAGTCACTATGTAATTTTTATAAGCTCTTAGACTGCTGGATCTCTATTATAAACTCCATTTGTCCTATTCCTTTGCATAACAATTTTGGAGCTCAGCTGTAATTCGATGTAAAAATAATTAGCTCATTTGATACTATTAGCATCAGATTGGAAGAATATTAATATAGTAAATCATAAATATGTAGAAAGTGAACTAAGTATTAAAATGAATAACTAAATAAATAAGAGCCAACAAATCAGTACCATAAGTTTAAAAGTAATTTGATGGTTTTTAGGCATAGATGCATAAATAAGCATATAAAATTCCATAATCTTTTTAGAATTTTATTTAACACTGCTCAGATTAAGCTCCTAAAACACAGCTCTAATCTTCCTCTTTAATTGTTCAAAAACCTTCAGTGGATTTCCATTGCCTGTCAAATTAAGAACAAAATATGTAGCTTCATATTCAAAAGCCTTTGAATTATGACTCAAACCAATTCTCAAGTTTTATTTTTGTGTAGAACACAACAAAAATTCCTGCCAAACTTCACCATATGTTCCTAGAATGTCCACTTATTCAATAATTCAAATAATTTATTGAGAGCCTACTATATACCAAGTTGGGTGAAAGGAATTAATAGTGAACAGAAATCTATCAGGAACCTACCATGTGATGTTTGTAGAGTAGTATATTAGTTTTCTATTCCTGATGTAATAAATTAGTACAAACATGGTAGCTTAGAACAATACAAAGTCCTGTTTTACAGTTCTGTATATCAGAAGTCCAACATGGGTCTCATTAAGCAAAAGTCAAGATGTCAACAGGACTGTGATCCTTTCTGGAGGCGCTAAGGGAGAATCCGTCTCCTTGCCTTTTCCAGCTTCTAGAGGCCACTCACATTACTTGGTTTTTGCCCCCGTCCTATTGCAATTCTGACCATTCTTCAATAGTCACTTTCCTGCTGACTATTCTCACTTTTAAGGTCTCTTGTAAATACATTGGGCATGCCCGGATAATCCCCCTGATTAGTAACCTTAATTCCTTTCCCTTTGCCTTATAGCCTAACATACTCACAGCCTCTGGAGATTAGAACATGGACCTGTTTGGGAAAGGGTAGAGAGAGGGACATTTTTCTCCTAGTACAACTAGTAATAATAGAGGTTTAACATATACTCAATACTCATTCTACACGCTACTCTGTGCTAAGGAGTTTACGTATTATTACTTCATTTTATCTTCACAACAGTCCTATGAGGTAGGCACTATTCTATACGCTCCATTTTAAAGATGAGCAGCCAGAGGCTGTTCTTTCCCACTGACATATCTTTGTTCATTTCCCCCATCCTCCTCTTCCCAAATTTAATCCATCCTTTAAAGCTCATAACCAAAGCCCCATGGGCTCTCCTCCTTTTATGAAGGCTATGGCATTTTGCTTTTTATCTCCATTATAGCACATTTCTTTACCTCCACTTCTACCTTACTTTCAGTGCCAAGAAAGCCACTGTTACTGAGAGGAATATGTTCTCTCTCAGTTGTGCTGGAACAAAAAAAAGGTTGTAAACTCATTCATGGAAATGCTGTGTCTTACCCATCTTTTTACTTGTCATTGTATGTAGCAACAATCCCTTAATTTTTTTTTCTGCACATATTACTATATCATTTACAAAATACTTTACCTGATTTCATGCTCAAAGAATAGCTCCCTAACAAGGATTTTTCAAAATAGCACATTATATTTTATATGGTAGCAAATTTTAATATAAAATGCATTTATTGTGAAGCCAATATTACAGTAGCACTGATAAAAAATTCCCAATATTAATATTGAAATATCAGTTTTCATGTTTCTATGGGGTTTTGTCCAATTTTATGTTGTCATATAGTTATAGAGTATGCACAACTTGTGTTTTTATCACTTAGCATATAAATCCTTCTCTATATTGTTATACAGTCTTCACACTTTTAACACCAGTTCTTTATCACAAGATAATATTTTTCCCGCCAGAGTGGTCAAACACAGTACATATGGAACATTTAGGAGTGTAGGACATTGTTCTCAGTTTTTCAAGATTACAGATGATGTCTTAATGCCTCTTCTCATCATTCTTTTTCTTCTTTTCAATTACTTCCCCAGAATAAATTTCCCATGTCCAGAAGTAAGACTCACTTTTAGACTTCTTGATGCATATTGCATATTGAGTTCTAAGGAGGTTATACCAAGTTAAAATATTTCCAGCAATACATAAGTATATGTTTTACCACAATCTTTCCAGCACTAGTTATTTTATATATTTTGACCATTTTTGCCCATCATTAATCATTACTTATTATTTCAGTTTGCATTTCTTCTATTACTAGTGAGAGTGAACATTTCTTTTATATTTCTTAACTTATATTTATTGTTATTTTATTTTTTTCCTTAATGATCTCTAACCATTATTTATTTATTGTAGTCTCTTCGTAGCAGACATTTAAGAGACTTATAGTGCTACTGGTCATCATATTCAATGTTGATGAATCAACAATATATATTAAATAAGTTGTCTTTAAACATAAAACAAGGTTATTTATTGATTGTTGATGAAAATGTTGTGACCAGAGATTCATAGGAACCTAACCCTGTATTTCTCCTAGGAGCAATGGTTCAGTATTTGCTAACTCAGTGTTCTCAGCAACTTTATAGAACATTTAGGAGTGTAGGACATTGTGAATAATTAATATTGACTATATTTACTGCCTGGCCCTTTACAGAAAATGTTTGCCAACACCTATTCTATAATGGTTTTTAATATTCATCTGATCACATATACCAGGATCTGGGGTGGCAATTAAGAATTTAAAACATGAATGTTTGTGGCATAAATGACTTTGCATTTTCTTCCCCAACGCTTCCAGTTCTTTCCCCCATCAGTCATAGCAACATTCCAGTTCTAAATAGTTAAAAAAACAAACCTTGGGAAATGATTGTTTGCTAACTCATTACTGATTAGTAAGCCTTGTACCATGAATGCTTGACCTCTTCTCCTAGAAACCTGTAAGAATATTTGTTCCATTGATTACATTCATATCAATAGATCTCCCACATAGGTATTGTAAATATGTAACTTCTACCCTACTGAAAAACATTATCTGCAAGAACACTGCATCCTACAGAAGTCCTGCTGCCCCTCATGTACCTTTCCCATCTGTACATAAACATGTATTATGAAAGACCCCTCTTGTTGTGCGGTGAGCGTGGATGATCAAATTCAGAACTGTCATCTCTCCTCCCGCCACTGAGGACAAGGACCTCATGTAACCCCCTAATAAACGTTCATATACTTGCCAAGCTGGACTTGTCCAAGTCATTATTTGGTCTGGTGTATCCCTCTCAATTCGGCAAGAAGCTGTCATTCTATACAGCTCCTCGCTTTACTCAGAATAAGGTCAGTTTTTAAAAAGCACATTTTGGGAAGCGGATGTGGCTTAAGCAATTGAGTTCCTGCCTACCACATGGGAGGTCCTGGGTTCGGTTCCCAGGCTTCATGGAGAAAACAAGCTGGTGCGATGGATAGGCATGGT
>PVKH010004998.1:0-22636 GCA_004027955.1 Chaetophractus vellerosus
CTGTCCCACAAATTCTTCTCTCCCCTTGCTTTATTTTTTAACAAATTAAGTGATTGGTCAAAATGAAATTAGATAAGGTTCTACTTTCGTTGGGCACTTGACTATATGAAGGCCATTTAAATACCCTTGTTGTCATGTAAATTTCACTTTCAATACTCTTTTTTTCATCTACTAGAACTTCAGTGTAAAAAAATTCAGAGCTAAAATAGGCAACCCGCTTAATCATAAAAGTACCACTTCCTTTAGGACGTCAGTAATTCTCAAAATTGCCTTAGATATTTGCTAGATATCAGAAATGGGTAATGTAGTATTTTAAGTGGCAGAAATGCATTAGTGCTATGTAAGTACATGATCCTTAATGTACTAATCTCGGCAATATGTGTAATGAGGACTTTCAGTAACACTTATTTTAAGTGTCCTCTGAGAAATGCTAATTTACAATGAAACACCTATGGAAGTACATGTGACATCTACATGAATACCAAATGAATTCATTTTGATCAATGCTATTACAATGAATATAAAATGAATTCACAATGATAGGACATTTAAAGTATTACCAAATTTTCCTTTAATATTACATGTGCAATGAAGATTAACATATGTTAAGAATAGATTGAATATACATATACAAATGAATAAAATATGTATATATATATATATATATATATATATATATAAAGAGAAAATATGTGCTCTTACTAATTACTTCATTAGGAAGTACCCTTTTACAAAGACGCATTCTATTCACCAAAAAAGAAAATCTTATACGTGCAAAATGCTCATTTCATGTTTACAAAATTCATACTGGATATTAACAAACACAAGATTTGCATTATGAGAGCAAGTAAACAAACAGACTTTGTGAATTTTAGAATTGACAAAAGATGTTTCCAAATCTACATCTTGGATTTTCCTGATGCTTTCCTGTTGGGAATAGTTGGTAAAGCGATTCACATTACCTGTTAAAACTCACAGAATTCAAATTTAAAGCCAATTGTCATCTGTGAAGCTAGTCAAACATGATTGATGATGGATGGATGGACAGATGGATAGATGAATGGATGGATAATTGTGAATGGTATGATATTCAAATAAGATCTCTGAGAGATTGGAGTTTCTTTTTAGAGTTTCCAAGAAACCAGAATTTGTAGGGAATGTGTATATTGCCCATTTTTGTTGATGGACCTTTTCTTTTTGAGGACCAACTCAGTTCAACAGACTATGGGCACTCCATCACCTTAACTTAGGCTGACCCTCTGTAAGTGATGGAACCATAAGTTAATTGACAAGGATTGAGCTTGGAGGACTGACTGTCTGCCCGTTTACAGCTTTAAAGAACTAATATGGGTGGCCAAGAGTCTGACTGGTCTCCCAGATGAAACCAGCAAGAGTGCACTACATCCCACCTCAGCTCTGGATTTTTTACATCCAAACATCAGATCTTCTTCTCTGCTGTGAGTGATCTGCACTCAAATAGTAACCAACTCCGATAAATTCGTATCAATTCCTGCCTCCTCAGCATCGCTTACACGATTTCCATCTGCTTCATCGTCACTGCCACAACCCTGGGTCAAAACGTCATCATCTCTTGTCTGGGTACTTGTGATAGCATCATAACTGGTCTCCCTACCTCCCTGTCTCCAGTTATTCCTGCACACTGCCAACCAGGAAATCTTACCAACAAGCTCACCAGATCATGTGACTTATCTGCTCAAACTTTCTCAATGGTTTCCTCTCATCTATGGGATTAAAACTGAACACCTTGCGGGACTTACAGGGCTCTGCCAAACTGTCCAGCTGCATCTCGCTCTACCTTGTCCTGCATGTGCTTAGTGCTCCATCAGTGCTGAACAATGTACTGTGGCGTTTCATGCCTCCATGCCTCGGTGTCTTTCTGCATGGTTCCTTCTGCCTGGCATGTCCTCCCCTCACCTGCCTGCTGGAAAAACACCTGCTCTTTCTTTGAATTTAGCTCAAAAGTTACTTCTTCCATGAGGCTCTTCCTGTCCCTTTGCTGCTGTCTCAATCCCATGGACTCCACTGTGGCACTTTCCACATAGAATTGTCATCTTCTGTTAACTTGTCCATGGAGTAACTAGTATAAAATTTTGAGCCAAGGACAATATTTATCTTTTTTTCTTCCTTGCCATTGCCCAGTGCCTAACACATAGTGCTTATTCAATAGAAGTCGAGTAAATAGACTTCTCTCCTAAAGATGCCACTGTCTTTTCTGTTATCCATTCTTAAAGCAGGCATTCAGAAATCTGCACTGACAAATTGCTCAATAAGTACCATCCTGACTTGGACTGACTCAGTGAATACATTCTCAATGCATCTGGGCAAAGGTGTGAGCTTTAAAGCACAAGTTATTCTCTAACTGCCCCACACCTTCTACAAAATCAAATTACTGTAACATTGACCTAAAAATAAGAATATCTAAGAGTCATTAATCACCTGCTATGTGTTGGGCATGGTCCTAATTGCTTCATATATATTATTTCAAGAAAACCTTACAACTGCCACATGGTGCCACTATTAATACCCCCATTTTACAGATGAAGAAAACAAAGTTCAGAGAAGTTAGGTGACTTATCAAGGCCACAGACTAATGAATGGAGTCCTGGGATTCAAACACAAGCATGGGTTGGCTCAAATCCTGGGTTTGTAACCTGGCACTACCATCTTTTCTGGGTGGGCCAGAAACTGCCAAAGATTCTGGATTACAAAAGCTAACAATTCCAGAGAGCAGATTCCAGACTTTGAAGTGTCAGTCTAAAAGTAAAAATGAGCCAGCTCATTCAACCATGTGTCACTCCCCATTCAGTAAAAGGAGGTTGTTTTTGCTTTAGAAATTTTGCATAAAAATCCTCTGACACAGGACTTGATATCTTGATAACTGGGAGATGAAGTCTGATTTGACCTATTCTGGTAGATTTTCTTTCCCTTTTTTGGCAAAGGCTAGCTGACCAATTTAAAAAACAAACAAACAAACAAAAAACTCATTTTCAAATCATTTCTAGGATTCTTCTACTACTTCCCTTTTCCTAGGGAGAAAACTGGTACCACTTTCACATTCTGTCTTGATGGAAAGAGAGTTCATAAATCTAGCACAGTTGGTTTCTGGTCTTTTTACTTAGTTTTCATAATTAGATTTTGTTTTTGCTTGGCCTGAAAAGTATCCTAGTTGAATGAAACTAAGTTCTTGATATGAACTGTCCACTTAGGGTATGAGAATTTTTTAGGAGAGGGAAGAAGAAAACAACCACAATGTTTACTTGTTTCTGGAATGGACTCAGCTTCCAGCCGATTTCAGATGTGCAGCAGTGGAAAGAGGCTAGCCGCCAGTCCTGCAGGGACACCTCTCTCTTGCAGAAAATACTGCTCAAACGCTAAGGCTCTTTCTGGTCACCCAAGATGGTGGCTTAAGATGCTACAGGATATTCTTTCCCCCAGAGAACAACTAGAGAAAACTGGCAGAGCCATCTTCCTCAGAAGTCCAGATAAGAGTTAAAGGGTCACAGTAACTGAGTGAGCAGTGCATCAAAAACACACAGCTTTAAAAAATGATAGAATGAGGTTGTGGTGACCTTGATGATCCAGATCCCACCCCCTCCCCAGAGCAGTGTGGGGCCAACCTTCCCTCCCATTGCGGGGTGCTGGCCCTGTTTTGGAGGGAGCAGAGTTACCTCTATGTGCATACTGAGGTACCTGTATCTCAGTGCCAATCTGTCTGGTGGCAGCCTGAAAGACTGAGCTAGGAAACTCTTCAATAGTAAAAGACAGAAAACTTTTCTTCTAACATCAGGGACAAGATAGATAAGGATGCCCACTATCACCACTGGTATTCAACATTTTACTGGAAGTTCTAATTAGAGTGATTAGCAAAAAATAAAATAAAAACCATCCAAATTGGAAAGGAAGAAGTAAAACAATATTTGCTGATGATAAGATCTTATATATATATAGAAAATCCTGAAAAATGCACAACCAAGCTACTAGAGTTAATAAAAGAATTCAGCAAAGTTGCAGGACATAAGATCAATGTACAAAAATCAGTATCATTTCTATACACTAGTAATGAACAAACTGAAGGGGAAATTTTTTAAAATTCCATTTACAATAGTGACTAAAAGAATCAAATATTTAGGAATTAATTTAACCAAGGTTGTAACAGACTTATAAACGGAAGAGTACAAAACATGGCTAAAAAAAATCAAAGAAGACCTAAATAAATGGAAGGACATCCATGTTCATGGATTAAAAGACTAAATATTGCTAAGATGTCAATTCTACCCAGAATGATTTGAAGATTCAATGCAATCCCCGTCAAAATTCCAACAGCCTTCTTTGCAGAAATGGTAAAGCCTATTATCAAATTTATATGGAATGTTAAGGAGTCCCAAAGAGCCAAAAACTATCTTGAAAAACAAGAATGAGATTGGAGGACTCACACATCCTGATTTTAAAACTTATGAAAATGTTACAGTAAACAAAACAGTATGATCTTGGCACAAGAATGGATATATAGGCCAATGGAATTGAATAAGAGTTCAGAGCAAAACCTCTACAACTATGGCCAACTAATATTTGAGGAGGGTGCCAAGTCCACTCAATAGGGAAAGAATAGTCTCTTCCACAAATGGTGCTGGGAAAACTTGAAATCTATATGCCAAAGAATGAAAGTGGAGCCCTTCCTCACGCCATATACAAAAATTACCTCAAAATGGATCAAAGACCTAAATATAAGAAAACATAAGGAAGCATCTTCTGGACCTTATGCTAGGCAATGGTTTCTTAAATTGTACACCAAAAGCAGGAGCAAGAAGAGAAAAAACAATAGATAAATGGAGCTTCATCAAAATTTGAAACTTTTATGCATCCAAGGACTTCATCATAAAAGTAAAAAGGCACTTAAAGAATGGGAGAAAATATTTGGAGGTCACATATCCAATAAGGGCTTAATATCCAGAATATATAAAGAAATCCTACAACTCAACAACAAAATGACAACCTAATTTTAAAATGAGCAAATGGCTTAAATTTCCAAAGAAGATATACAAATGGCTGGTAAGCACATGAAAAGATCCTCAAGATCATTATCCATTAAGGAAATGCAAATCACCATTTCATGCCCACTAGAATGGTTACTATTAAAAAATGGGAAATAATGTGTTGGAGAGGATGTAGAGAAATAGGAACACCATTTTTGGTGAGAAAGTAAAATAGTGCAGATGCCATGGAAAATATTTTGGTGGTTTTTCAGTAAGTTAAGTATAAAATTACCCTGTGACCTGGCAATCCTACTTCTAGATCTATACCCAAAAGAATTGAAAGCAGAGGCTCAAAGGGTATTTGCACATGAATATTCATTGAGGTATTTTTCACAATGGCCAGAAGGTGGAAGCAATCCAAGTGTCCAACGACCCATGAATGGCTACACAAAATATGGTATTCATTTGCAGTGGAATATTATTCAGCTGTAAAAAGGAAAGAAGTTCTGATACAGTAACAACATGGGTGACCCTTGAAGATATCATGTTGAATGAAGTAAGTCAGACACAAAAGGTCACATATTGTGTGATCTTACTGATATGAAATAATTAGAATAAGCAAATCTATACAGTCAGAAGCTAGAATACAGTTTATCAGGGGCCAGAGTGGGGGTAGGAAATGAGGATTTAATGCTTACATGGTACCAAGTTTTGGTTTGGCATGATGGAAAAGTTTTGTTAATGAATAGTGGTGATGATAGCACATTATGAATATAAATTAACACTACTGTAATATATATTTGAATGTGGTTAAAAGGGGAAAGTTTAGGTTGTATATATGTAACTGGAATAAAAACTTTTTTAAAAAGTAAAACCCAAACAGTGAACTCTAATGTAAACTATGGGCTATAGTTAATATAATAATTATAATAATGTTTCATCAATTGTAACAAAGGCACCACTCTTTTGCAAACAAAGTGTTAATAATAGGGAATGCTGTCATGTGTGAGGTGAGTATATGGGAACTCTGTATTTTCCACACAATTTTTCTGTAGACCTATAACCTCTCTAAAATAACAAATAAACAAAATCTTAAAGCCTCCTCTGTCTGTAGGCATGTAGAAGTCTCCTCCTTATCTAGTATGGGCCAATTCCCATTTCAAATTATGAGAGCAGAGAAGACACACTCTTGCATTTTTCAAGGGAAACGCGTAGCTCTCTAATTTTCCCTGGGATTGTGAGTTTGGCAACATCCCCCTGCCACTCCTCAACATCAGAATCTTCATTCCATGGGTTCCAACACCTCACCAATTTCGGTAGATTCCAACATAGAAGAGGGAAATGCATTTCCAAAAAGCCACCCCTGTCCAGAGATGTTTCTAAGCAGAAGACTCAGTAATAATTTTGTACTGGCCAGAAAAAAAGCTTATACCTTCCACAGAAGGAATTTTAAATTCAATTGGGTGTTTTTGGGGGGCTGGAAGAAGCTACTTAAACCACAGGCTTCATGTTCTGATCCTTCTTCTCCACTTCCAAACTGCAAGGAAATATCTAATTTAAAGATTACCTTTGCTGAGATAACATCTTCTAATCCCACTTCTTCCAATCCCTGCCATACTTCATTCAGGTGTCAATCATTCTATCCTCCAAATCAGAATATAATTAGATATTCGTATATCTTTGATATCATTGAAAACTTCTGCCTATGTCCCAAGTACCCAGAAGATGGGACAAGCAAGGGTCAGCAATTTTTTTTTTCTGTAAAGGGCCAGAGAGTAAATATTTGAGGCAGTGTGGATGATAATGGTCTCTGCTGAAACTCCTCAACTGCCATTGTAATGCAAAAGCAGCTATAGACAATGTGAAAATAATGAGCCTGGTTGTGTTCCAAAACTTTACTTACAGAAACAGGTGACAGGCCAGATCTGACCGGCAGGCCATTGTTTGCTGAGCCCTGATATAGGCTAGCCAATGAAAACTGGAAGGAAGGGAGAAACGGAGGGAGGGAAGAAGGAAAGAAGAGAAGATGAGAAGGAGGAATGGGGAAAAAAAGGTGGAGAGAGACAATAAACACCCAAATAAAGGAAGAATGAGACAGAATTTGATGTGCTTCCCAGATGGTAAAGAGCTATTCCTAGAGAGCTTCTCTTCAGCAAAGCATTTAGTCCATGAGAAACAATTCTAATTAGAATCCTCCTATTATATTTCACATTGTATTCTCTACATGTAAATCTTCCAAACAGTTTCTCTCTTTCGGCAAATCATTATTTCACATTTATTAAGACAAAGTACGATTCAAAGGCTCCGTTGCTGGCTTGTAACTACAGCCGGTCTACAGGTGTCATATTTTATGCACTGAAAAGAGAGAGGATTGTTCTGCCACTCGCTATGCAGGAACGACGAATGTCTGGAAACAAATGACTTTTGACTGCTGATCAGAACTGCACTTTAATCAGTTACTGGTCTATGATCAATAATTAATCATGCTATTCTGTCTAGGTAATAAATAATGGGGAAAATAGCAATGAATATATAGTTGGCCAGCTTCTCCCTGGGGCGAAACAGGAAAGGACCAGCGTGAACGTCTGTCTGGCTAACCCTGTAGGTTCTCAACATGCACCTTTCCTTGAAATTCCAGGAGGGTTAGGGCAGTTGGTAGAGGGAGGAGAGTTGTCACCATCAATAGTACCCCAGGTTCCTGAGGACTAATAATCCCTACCTGGACCAAATGTGTCTTTGTGAAGACAACTGAAAAAGAGGCCTGCAGCAGCAGGGGCACCACGGGACAGGCCAGGTGTTTCACAGGTACGGTGACTGCCGTTCCCACTGAAGCTCCTCGCTCTGAGGTGGAGGCAGGTGGGGGCAGAAGTATGGGTCCATCTCACTTAGGGGCCAGAAATTGTGTGTAAACTGCAATTTTATACATTGATTCCTGTAAGTGTATCCACTGGCTTTGCTATTTAAAAGTTTTAGAAGGCAGAGGATAATTGTATTCCTTTTCTATTGGCGGTAACAAATTAACACAGATTTAGCTACTTAAAACAGCACACATTAACTGGCTCACAGTTTCTGCGGGTCAGAGGTCAGGGGCAGGTTAGCTTGGTTCTTTGTTCGGGGTCTCACAAGGCTGCGATCAGGGTCGGCCCAGGGCTGTTTGTCCAGCTTGGGCCCTGGTGTAAGCGGCTGTGTGGCTGAGAGTCCTGAATTCTTACTGGCTGTTTTAAGAACCATGTCTTGATTTATCTTTTTAGGCAATTTTTATCTAGAGGGGTGGGGAATATGAAAATACATGTAAGGGAGATCCAGGGTGACCAAATACTACAATTCATGTAGCTAAAAATGTAGCTAAAATTTTTCAGTGCTATTGGAGATTAAGAGAATCTAGCTTTTTTTCTTCTTTTTTTAATGGCTTAGGCATTCCTCCTGAGCAAAAAGTCCAGGCAATCGGCTCTGAGGCAGGCTACCAGCCCACATCATGTTACAGGCATAGGTTCAGGACCTTTCTCATGCTTTAGCAGAAAGATGCTAATGTAGATGGGACTGTCCTACTTTCATTAACAACAATGTTTTTGATATAAAAGCCATGGCATTTTTCAATGAGACAGTCGCAGTTGTCTGTTATTCTATCTGGGTTAGTATAAGAAAAGCATGATTAGCACTGTGATATTAGCAAATTGCCTAATCGAGTTAAACAACCTGCTTTGAGTCAGGTGTTTTGTTTTTATTATTCTCCTCCCAGACTTCAGCCTTCCTACGTTCCAAGAGCATGCAGCCAAGCCCATAGCAGGCTTCCTAATAAAGCGTGACACCTGACAATGCCAGGGTCTGCCTCTCCTGGCCTGAGAGAGGAGTCTCACCAGAATGGCCCATGTTGGCCCTTCAGTTGCAGCCAAGCCTGCAAACCACCAGCAGCCACTGCCATTCTTCATGGCCCCAAAGGAGGGGACGGGCCCCCAGATTCATTGAGCAAAGATGATGAAGAAAGCCTTTTAAGGCTAAGTAGCTAGCTTCCTAGCCATCCTGGGAGCAAGTCCCTAAAGGAAAACCGATGTTTTATCCATCTAGTGATCATCTGTCTACCTACCTATCTGTCCACCCGTGTATGTGCTCCTCATCTAGGCTTTGGAACAATTTACAGACAGGCTCACCCGCTGGTTTCGTGGGTAGACATCTGAATCCTCTTTACAACTGCGGCATTGGGCCCATTAGCTTAGAACTCTGCACACCTTTCACAAGCATAGTTTTCATCACCTGTTCTCTTTCAATGCTGTCTTTGAATAAGGCAAGGTGGTCTAAGGGTAGGTTCCACCAAGCGTGTGGTAAGTCACTTACGACGGCATTACCCAACCGCCATATTAGACGTGTAGTGTCCCAAAAGCCCGGGAAGCAGGCAGAGCTCTCAGAGCGGCGTGGGCTAGGTTAAAGTAGCCTCATGAATTCAACTGCTAAAATGCTCAGCACCCCAACCTCTACAGTGGGCGAGGGAGCTTAAGCATGATTGGATTGCCTTTCCCAGAGCGTCTTCCAAACAGGCAGCATCCACCTCTTACATAAGGAAAATGACTCTGAACTGAGCTATATGGGGGCACTTTTAGCCTTAAAAAACCCGAAAGGTTAACAGGAAGCCAAATGACACCTGGAAATACAGATGAGTAAGTATCTACCAGGCACCACCTTCAGCTGGCGAGACTCGAACAAGGTGGTAGAGATACATGTCGGCACACCATCTCCACACTCTGCAGAAGCACCAACGTCAGAGAAACCCACTTGGCTTATCGGCCACCCTGACTGGCTGCCTTCGCTGAATTGGAGAGGACTTTCAGCCACTTCAGAGGAGGATACACAGCCAACGCAAACCAAACACAATCTGCTTCTTTGTGAATTGCAAGCAATTCCCAACTGCCTGAGCTAATGGTACAGAGCAGTAGAGCAGATAACCCAATACGGTGGATAATCTCAAAATCATTTTCCATTTGGCTTGTAGAATGAATTAAATGATTTGTTTCAGCTACAGCAGATTTACCTTCCTAATTATGTTTTTTGTTAGGCTAGAAACATTCAACATAGCAGGATGTTGCCAGAGATTTAAAAGATTGCAGCAGATAATGGCCAAGTGAGAGGTCAGCACAGAGGTCACTCAGGGTCACTGGCATCTATTGAGTGCCTACTATGTGCAAGTCAGCAAGTGATGAAAGACAGGTCTCCCACCATTGGGTTTGTAATGTAGTAAATAAGACCAGACAAAGAGTTATAAAAATATACCTTAGATATATTTGGTTCTATAAATTACTTGTAGAGCATAAAGTTTCCTTTACTTTGGTTCTCCACAGATGTTCTATAAATATTTCTTGAATAAATAAATGAATGGATGAACAAGGCATATTTGAAAAAGTGTCAAATAAGTAATCCAGATAGTAACCATTTCACTACGGTTTTCAGGAAAGGCATCTCCTAAATGAGAAGCTCCTAGAAAGCAGGGCATGTGATCCTCAGAGTTTTTCAGGGAGGAAACATGGTGAACTCCCCACTCCACCCCCTCTTGTCCAACCAGCTTCCCTTGAGTTAATCATCATCATCTTTCAGATGCCAACCCAACACCTCCTCCTCAAGGCAACCTTTGCAACCCCAGACCTCAGTCCTCAAAAGTATGCTACCTTATTACCCTGCATTTCACCTTCTAAGCTCTTCAGCCAACTCTAAGTCAACCTCATCTTCCTACTCTTTGTTGAACTTCTGCTTCCCCTGATAGAATGTAAGCTCCATGGTGGCAAGGTCCATTATCTCTCCCTGTTATCATTCTATTTCCAGCACTTAACATAGTGACTTGTTTACAAGGAGGATAAATAAGTATTTGTGGAATAATAGATTGAACTGAAGTGCTTAAGGCAGGAAAGATAACTTTATCTGAGCCCTAAAGGATGGGTAGAAAATATTTGAGTAAAGAAAAGGGAAGCAGGAGTTCCAGGGAAGAGAGTCTGCCTGTGTCCTCATCTAGAGCTTAAACAAGAGGATTTCAGGGGATCATGAGTAAGTTGCTTCATAACGTTGCAATAACGGGTAGAAATGATTTTAAAAACAAAACAAAACAATTAGCTTTCATCCATTGAATGTTTCCTATAAGCTATTTCAAGGCATTATCTCATCTAACCTCATACTAACCCAGCAAAATTGCTATTATCCTTCTTTTACAAGGAGGAAACTGAGGTCACTTGGTCAATGTACAGAAGGGCCGCTGTTTGAACCCAGGCCTGTTCATCTGTATGACTCCAAAGCCCATGGTCTTAACCACTAAGCAAGTGAGCTACTGTATTAAAAAATCATCTGTCAGTTATAAAGCATTTGGCAGCTGTAATGTATGTGGAAACAGGCAAGGCAGTCAAACACCCAAAACGACTGACTGATGTGCTAGCTAACTAGCTAGTTAGCTAACTAACTTAACTGACTAACTGACTAAGAAATCCCATTTTTATTCAGTACACCTCCATTTTATTTGGTTACGTAAATCTTGCATTGCGTGAGTGAAGAAAATCCAAAATACTTTACTTTCTAAAAGAGAGAAAATCTGCAACTTCTTGATGCCCAAACAGGCAACAGTGGAAACATCCATGTACTTTGTCTCCAACTAACTGGTTTAACATCTTTTTCTCTTCTCTGTTAAGACTACAGAATAAATATTAAGGCCCACCTGACCCTTCTCAGTAAGTTCAAAGCTGAGTGGTCCAACTAAAAGTGACTCTGATGCACGTGTGAAAACCCTGGTAGGGCCAGAATTGTCAAGTGGTTTTGTTGTCATGAAGTCTAGATCTCTAGACCATAAACTCCAAGAAGACTGGGTCTATGTTTTGTTCATCGTTATTTTCTATTCCTGGCTCTAATATAATAAGCTCACAATTATGGAATGAAAGAGTGAATGTTTAAGATTCAGTTAATTTTAATTGCAAAAGGCTAAAGGGACATTGAAAGCCCAGGACCACAAACTTATACTCACTGTAATTGTCTGTTTTAGGACTGAAAAATACAGGACAGCTTATGATGCTACAGCAAATAAGTATGGCTAAATTTGGATTATGGAAAAAATATTTCATCACTGAAAAATCAGATTTCAGAACACTATGACCAATAAACATGACAAATAAATGAACTGAAGTTTTTCTTTTCTTTTGTAACCGGTTAGCTCGGTATCCCATTGACACATCCTGAATTGTGGCTCCTAGGCCATCATTGGCTCTCAATTAGCCTTTCCTAGTATTATTAATATCAACAATCAGCATGTTTAAATTTCCTCTCAGGAGACACCAATGGATTTTCCTATTTCAGTAATAAGGATTTGAAAAATGATTTACTTTAACACATCTAAAAAATATGCTGCAGAAAACAATAAAACTTCTGTTTGTTCTAATGACAGCTATTACCTCTCAAATAGGTATGCCGAGTAGGACATAAGCCTTTTTTGTGTGTTTAGCAGATCCTGGAGGTTTCCTGGGAGCTGAGTACAAACCACAGAAAAACAAGTCAGTCACCATCTCAGGAAGAATTCCTCAGATATCCTAGTTTTTGAGACAAATGAAATTATCCCCCACTAATTTATACACCAGTGAAAACTGGCCGGTTGGCAAATCCACAATTAATGTGAATGCCAAGTGGGAAGGCAGCTTTGTTTCATCTCAGAGAATACTTTGCTGAACAGCAGCCTCCCCAGCTGAAAATGCAGGCAACGTCTCTCTCTTTAAACTTGCAGCCGACGCTGGCATTTCTTCATCTCTATTCCTCTATCATTATGATGCATTATACAAGGTAATGATGTAATACACCAGAAAGCCGAAATGTGCGCGCCTTGCCAAAAATAATAATAAGAAAAGTATACAATTATTTTCTGCTATGAAAGCCACTATCACTATCATTTCATCCTTCCCCAGCCAAAATGAAAGCTTCTCTAATGGCCCAGAGTCTCTTTATGTTTGTGAATTGAACATGAATGTGAAAAGTAGGATGTCACCTCGTCTGTACGGAGTTAGAACTTTTAAAAGATGTAAACAAATTTATCACTTGGGCATGGTGGGCTGGCTCAGAAGCTGCTCCGGCCATATTTTCAATGGAGTGATTCCTGGCGTGATTCTAAATGTTACCAAGCCTTTATTTGTTAATAACGAATTTTCCTAACAAGGGTCTGCCTTTTCATGTTTCATTAACATCAACCTACAATCACAAACCACTGTTCTGGGCAGGAAGCACATTTTGGGGAAAAGTCACCGTCTGCTGATAGCTGTGTTCGTGGCTGATTAAATAAAAAAGAATCAAAGTAATAAAACCTCAGAAATAAAGCCACCCAATTGCTACATTTTCCCTCCCCCTTATTGAACACTATTTTGAGTTACAGGAGCAGAAAATTCTTTTAAGAATCAGATATTTTTAATGCATCACAAGAAAATATTCCCTAAAGATTGCAATATTCAGCAGGTATTTTTTCAGCCGATTTCTCCTGGTTCTGTCCCTCCTGGCCACCTCCACTCTAGCCTTGTCCTCTGCACCAGAGTTCCCATGGATTTTCCAGATAGATTTTTAAAGCATATCTAATGTTTTCCTTTATTATTACCAGGGATCAACCTCCAATGTATAGGACCAGACCAAAAGAAGGACGCTACATCCCTGACCATCCAGTTTGCTGGCAGAAGCTCTGTCAATTTGGACTGCAGCGACATTTCAAAATGATATTTTCAGCGCTGTTATTATCATTGTAATTGGGAAGTGGTTGATTAGACAGAGGCCAGAGACACATTTTAAGGGAACGCAGGGAACAGAGCAGGGGCAGGCTGCCGTCCGCTGCATTCTATCTCCAGCTTTGAGAAAAATGCCTTGACAGTGCTCGCTCACAAAGCCTAGCCACAGATCACAAAGCCCCGGAGTAGGCTGGCCACCCACTTGATGCCGAAAATTTGTGGGACACCGGCTTTTGCCTGGCAAAATTAGTAGCAATGCTTAAAGTAATTAATTTTTATAGTAAACATGTGTTGTTATGTATTTTTAAATGTACAATTACCAAACCATCGAAACCACAGTAGAGCACAATCAGATGTGCCTGAAACACATAATTGACATAAAGTGCAAGCAGGAAAATATGTGAAAACATAAAATAAATGGTTATTCCTATTTAGACTCTGCATTTAAAGAGTGGAATTAATCATAATTATGCATTATTAGCTAATAATTGGGTGGAAGCATACAGGGCATATCTTGTTTATTGTTACTGTTGATGCTATTGTTACTGTTATTATTTTCCATGGAAAATTTCACGAACCTGAGTTTGTTTTGAAGAATTCCCAGTGATTACTCAGTGCACACAGCCTGTACACTGTTTTGCATTATTCACTCACCACTGAAATGCAGTTCCCTCAGGGGAAGGCCCCAGAAAAATCCCAAACATCTCATAGAAACACACCAGCAGGTGTAAGGCATGCTACCTCATCCGGAAGAAAGCCAAAGAGGGGAAGACAGGACAGCGGTAAAGATTCTTCATTCAGGGTAAAAGAAGCCTCGAGCAAAAAGCAGAATAACTATGCTGGGTTACACTGATTCTTCTTCTTCCATTGCACATATATACACATATGTATACACTATTTCTGGATATATTTATGTATATACATATATACACATGTATGCCTATATACACATGTACATATAGACACATATAACATATGTATAAATATTATATATCCAGAACTAAAAGAAGGATACGACATGGTAGTTAGGTTTTTAATGACTGTTGATGGTCAGTAGGGATGGAAAAGCTGTGTAGAAGTTCGGCACTTTCAGACTTCAGGCTTTAATACTCCATTATGGCAGCCTCAAGCTACCCAGCCAAGTTCTCTTACTTTGAGGAATGTGTCAAGTGTACTAAGATCAAATTCTTGTGCTCTGAAACTATGAAGACTAAATGACAGTGCATAAAACAGAAGTGGTGCCCTCAAAGTGTCAAAACAACAAGTTGGAAGGTGAAAAATATGCTGAAGTAATCAGTTTTCTCAGTCCGCATAAGGTAAAATAACTTGAATGAGGGAACTTTTGTTTCTTTCCCCACATTTTGGTGTCACATAAATTGTCAAGGGAACAAGACATAGAAAAGAGAATGACTAGAAAGATAAAGAGGAAGATAGAGAAAGCAAACAGGAAGATAAAGAAAGCAAAAAAGAAAAATAAACTTAATCAAGTTTAACTTTATATTGCATACTACTAAAATGTCAAGTCAACTTGTTAAATCCAATCCATTTCTTTATTCAACAAATATTCCTTGAGGGCCTACTATATACCAGGCACTATTCTAGGTTCAGCAGTAAACAAAATAGGCAAAAATTGTTGCCCTCATAGAGTTTATACTGGGGTGGCAGGGGCATGGCTCAAAGTCAGTAGGAGGAGAAAAGACAGCAAACAAATACTTGAAATATATAGTATCTCAGATGGTAGTGAGTACTCGGAGACAAAGCACAGAAAAGAAAATAGGAAGTAAGTGGGGTGGGGGTTAGGTGATTTTAAATAGGATGGTGAGTAAAGACCTCAGGACTATTTAGATAAATACTTAGTCAAGTTATCCATTTGAATGAATTTTTCTTTTCCTCTTTTTGGGCAGAGATGTTCAAATCGAACCAGTGACCTCTTGAAAGCATAACCTTGGAAGTCATAGGAGGGATCCCAGGAAAGATTTGTGTGGACTGCCACTCTTGTGGTATTCAAGTCTAAGGAATCATTACAAAGAGGAAATAAACACTTTTTTCTCAGAATAAGTTTCTCATGTTTGTTTGAATTCAGCCAAGTAAAGCAAAAAGAAAAGAAAAGAACAAAAATGTGGTGAGCTCCCTTTGT
The DNA here is from genome assembly GCA_004027955.1 of Chaetophractus vellerosus. Classification (NCBI taxonomy): domain Eukaryota; kingdom Metazoa; phylum Chordata; class Mammalia; order Cingulata; family Chlamyphoridae; genus Chaetophractus; species Chaetophractus vellerosus. The sequence goes on from PVKH010004998.1 coordinate 15,849, forward strand.
GTGGGGTAGCGAGGAAGAGAGGAAAAGGATCTGGTCTTTCTAAGTAGCCAAATAACCAACTTCACTGGATTTCACTTTTTAAGCCTTTTGCTTTCCAGGCATTTAGACCCAAGAAAAAAGATAGGCAGTCAGTATATCTAGAGCACCCAGGTTCCTGAATCATAATTTAGAACTCATGACCTAACAATTCTTTATCTGATTTGTGAATCCATTTATATAAAAAGCCTTTCAAAAGTATAAAATGTAAACCACTCTTGGTTATTATTAGTTTTTAAAATTCCTTTCTTAAAAAGAATATAGTTACATAAATAAAATATATACTTCACCAAAAATATACATCTATATCACTGAATATAATATTTGAAACTATGTTATCAGAATAGACCTCAAACACAGAACCTATAGTGGCTGTACATATATACCGCAGAAGCTAACAATCAGTATCGCCCTGGGAGAAAAGGTACTTCTTTTCTGGTGCGCACGCAGCTCCTGGCTTCTTAATATTTCATTCCTTTAAATAAGAACTCCTCTCTCCAGGCACATGCCTGGGCGGCAGCAGTGGGAGCAGGAAGTGATGGGGATCACTTCCGCTCAGACCTCATGCGGGAGGGAAGAGGCCCGCACTGATGATGGGAAATTGGGAGAGGGCCTGAGAATGGATCCCTAGGCCACCCGGGTTTTTTCCTTGGCCGGACACTCCCAGGAGGCAGACAAATTCCACACACTCTGCTGTGGGGAGGAGCCGGCAGGAAACCAGGAGGAGCCACAGCCCCTGAGCCCCATCCCGTGCAGCCCTTGCCGCCGAGCACATTCCTCCCTGTGTACCAAGGCGGGACTGAACGCACAGGCCTTTCACCAGTCACGCTGGATCTGTGAGGGAGGTGGGGGACAGGATTTCCATTAACCACCTCTGTTTTTGTTGGTGCTAATGGGGTCCTCCTCAGAGCCAGAACCAAACCTGAATCAAAACTGATATTTAAGAAGAGAATTGCATGTTATGCCCATGTTATGCCTAGCCTCCCCTATTTAGCCTCTTTCCTTCCTTCCACTGGCCTAATTGGGCATCCAGGACCACCTATTCTCTCTATCCTTTATTTGTTTATCCCTTCCCCAAGGCTTTGCTATCAGTTGCTTACACCATGGTGTGAAAGCAAGTTTACAAGTAATTTCTTCTTAGGAAATTTGCAATTAGAGTCTCTTCTGTCACTGAACAGAGAAAAGCTGTCTTCTTGTGACAGAAGTTCCAGAGCTCTATGTGGGTGTTTTTCTGGGGGCTAGAAACCTTCTAGATAGATTTTAAACCATTCCACTGGGGCACCCACTTCCAGATGAGTCTGAGTTCAAATTGGCCTTTGGCAACTGGATGGATATTTTCTCAAGATACATAAAAAACAAAGATGGAAAAGATCTGTGCAAAACCACCTATCCTTTAACCAGAAACAGTGTCCTCTTTAAATAGTTTGAAAGGTAAGCAGCACTAATTTGGCCATGCATATAAAGGATAAACTTTCATCAGATGAAAAAAAAAAAAGTAGCTCATTCTTCTCAGATGTGGGGTTGCCTTCCCCTCACTGTATATTACTCCACATCCTTTGCCCCACGATGAGCTTAGATTCGTGAAACTGAGTGTGGTATGTTGCTAAGGATTTCCTCAGCCAAACTCCCTTTGTCTCCTGTCCAAAGACCGGGGTGGAGGGGTGTTAGGGGAAAGGTGCAGAGCCACCCTAAACCTCCTCCTTCTTTGGAGAATCTATTCATTGCTAACACTGAAACGTGGCTTTATTCACTTGAGCACCTCAGGGCTTCAAATCATGATTTGGTAAAAAAATGTTAATTATGCTTCTCTTTAAATTGATTTATAAAACATTAGTGACAGTGGGGAGTGTTTACTCCATTCAGGTAAGGTACCAGAATCTAGGGGCTGCCTCTGATTTCCATTTAATTAGGAAAATTTGGCCTACTCAGGGGCCTAATAAGATCACCACTCACCTTCCTTCCCCAAAATGCAGAACAAGTCACTAACTGGCATGTCGCATCTCCAGTTTCCAATAATTTTTTTTTTTACTATAAAACTAAAGCTAACCAAAGGAAATCACATTAGTACAAATGTGTCATCTGTAAGTGGCTTTGCACAGACAGGTGAGGTTGGCTGCTGGCAACTGTTGGGCTCCTCTAAATGAAAATAAAGTTAGTATTTCCAATCAGGAGGGGGTTATGTGTGTTTTGGGATGTGGTATAAGCTTGCCTACATACACAAAGCTTTGTTTTGAGAACAAGTGTGTATTCATGTGACTGTGTGTGTTTGTGTGTGTTTTATAAATACACTTAGAGAAGAAGAACATTTCTTCAATGACTGTGAATCGAGGCTATGGAAGGATTCCTCTTTCATTGCTGAAATGATGAAAACCCAGAATGGAAAGAAGACATAAGGGCCTAAAGAGCCAAAATAAACACAGAAATAGTAAGACTTTATATCTTTGTCTGCCTCCCCTGTGAGAATCACAGGGGTGGTAAAGATATGGTTAGATACTTTCCCATCTCTTAAATATAAGCCTGCAGGTAACCACCCTTAGATACATCTCCCTCCATCTGTGCAAGCCTCTTTCAGATACACAGCCCCTCAGTGAAAAGCTTCCCACCAACATATATGCCTTGTGCCTGTAACATATGCCTCAGTGTGACTTCTAGGAAACTCATAACATGTGCATTTGTTGTGCTCATACAGCATCAAGCATGTACAAAATATACACAAGGGTTTAACATGTAGCAACGCCTTTTAAAGCAAAATTCTGAGCCCATTTTAAGGATGCATAGCAAAGAGTTTGGAGAGAAGGGAGAGGGATTACAAAGGAGAACTGGAACTCTTTTCTCTCCTTTTTTAAATCAGAGCAGCTTTGTGCAAGGGTACACTGAGCTTTGACATGAGCAATGTTTGGGTTTGCGTTGCCAGCAAGAGAAAATTCAGTTTGTGCCACAATATATATGTGTACAGGAAGAGTAGTTTTAAAAATACAATAAAATGTTATCTCTGATTAGAAAAGAAAGATGAATTCTCCTGCTAAACCAGGTAACCCTAAGAGCGTGTTAACACATGAAATACTAAATAAAATGCTACTCATCTATAATAAATCTTATTACACATTTTGGCAATTTTACTACTAACATAGTGAAGGTTTCAAGCAATGTTTGAAAATAGAAATCTTAAATTGAATCATTGTTGCATGAATATATGCAAAATATTCATTTCTAGCACTGTGAGGGTTGAGTGCTTTTAAATTGGAGAAATCACTCATGACTTCACCTTTTCATGCAAGATAAAGTTGTATGTGGTAACATCATTACAATGTCATGAAAGGAGTGGAAATCATACAACAGTTCTGCCTCAAGCTAATATACAAAAAAGGGGCTTCAATATTTTTCAATATTGTTCAATATTTAAAGGTGCAGTGCCAGGCTTTAAATATATTTAAAAAAATCATTAGGCTTTAGATGTCAGTGAGGCCTTTACTGAGCTTAGAGACTAATAAAATCATTGATGAGATCTCTTTAATATTTAACGGAATTCATGTCTTAGGTAGTCGCCTATTTTCTGCTCCTGTCTCTGCAGATGGGACTAAATATAGATTTAAAAAAAAGATTTATGAGGAGGTGATCATAGATTTTCTTAACTATAGCACTGAAATAAAACTATTTACTCAATGATACTGTCATAACAAGAGAAAAAGCATTATGACATTTAAATAGGATTTTCTATCAATTCTTTAACAGGGGATACTTCAAAAGTAGCTAACACATTTATACACACCAACAGTCAGGGAATTCAATCAGTGAAAACAAATGAGCAGATTTTCAAATGAGTTGCCGAACCATGAATCATCAATAGATGGTTAGGGGGATTGGGAGAAATTGAAAGATTTTTTTTTTAATTTTGAGGACAACAATAATTGTTACTGCTCATGGATTTATTTGCCTTTTTTTTTTTAACCCAGTGATAAAAGAAAATTAGGAGCCAAAGTTCAGGCTCAAAATCCTATGGTGTGTGTGTGTGTGTGTGTGTGTGTGTGTGTGTGTGTATGCAGCCTGATATAAGACCAGCTCTCATTTAATAATATGATTTTTGTATAGTTACCCAGTGGGGAAAAATCACTCATACTAAGGTAAAGTAAGGCATTCTCAGGCTCAACTTTAAACCCTGTTTATGTGTGAAATTGATAGCTCCATTTCTGTTATCAAGTCACTAGTCCAGCACTTTAAAGTCATGGTCTGCAAAATAAAATTGTCTCCCTTCTGAATGTCAACCCCTAAAACCAAATATTCCCATTTATTAAAATAAAAATGTAAATTTATAAATTATCATCCTATTTTTATGTAAAAGCATTCTGGAAAGTACCACATACCATTGTCACATGGCAAACAGCCCTCCCCATCATTGGCTGTTGCTAGGCTACCAGGAAATGGAATGGACCATTGCCAATGATGAATTAACTGATGAGCCAGGATGACAGTAATCTTTGTCACTGGATGCAGTAGCTGTCTGAGCCCTGTCATTTTCTGCATTTCATGTTAAACAGATATACCTAGATTGTAAAACAATACAAAGAAGAATCTGAAAAGAAAGAAGTAAACTTTGACAATCAGAGGGTGGTAGCTTTTTATATATACACAGGAGGCTTATTACCTTCACTGAAGAATGCGTTCCAACATTCATTAGCTTTTCTTTTTTAAATTAAAATCTGTGAGCAAATGAAACTTTGTTCTACATCAATAAAGCAGATTCAAAGGGACACATACTGAGAAGCACTTTGTAATCTGTGTCTACACAAAGCCAAAACATCCAGCTGAAACGTGAAAAATTCATGAAATAATCAGGATGTTTTGTCCATGATGTTAACCATCAGGATATGTGGATATGTAAAAGTATCCATATTGGGGGAATTGTAGAGACAAAGATGACCGACCAAATCTGGGCATTAGGGCTTTGTAGACTTTCAAGGCATAAATAACTAGTAATTGAAGTACCCAGTGAATAAAGTCATGTCTACACAGGACAAAAGATTTTTCCATTTGGAACAAACAGACTAATTAATTCAATCAAATTGATTTTTTTTCATGAACTGATCTAAAAACATATTGAAGGGGTCAGTAGTTTTATTCTACTTAGAGTCAACCTTAAACCAATAATTAACTCTCACTAAGCAAAGGACAGGGGCTCGAAAATTTTGAGCAATGGACTGCAAGGGAAGACAGAACTAAAGAGACTGTATGCTTAGAGATGTGAGCCCTTATCAGTGGGAATCAACTAGGATAAAAGGAAAAAAAAAATGGATTTGTGCACCTAGTGCAGGCACGGGGGTGTCCAGGAAGTTAGCGCAGCAAGATGCCACCAGCTGGGAAACTACACTGCAACAATCATGGCATGACTCTAAAGGAGTGAGACAGATTTCCATAAGCCACAGAAGAAAATCTACCTTATCATATATCCAGAGGGTGAGGGGCAAAAATCAAGGGGTAAGACCCAGCTGTTGTAACTTTACAAGCTGAGACTACTTGATGAACAAGATCACAAGGGAGAAACAGTATGGAGGGCAAGACAATATCAGATGGATGCAATTAAAAGTTAAACATGATCTCCTTTCCAATCATGTGTGTATCTAGTTTGCCCCCAAACAGTCCTGGTGACAGAATTCAACACTTATGCTGATACTACATCTCCCCTAAAGATTTCAGGAATGGCATAGTAGTTAGGTACGCTTCTCCTAGTTTTCTATCCTGCAACTTACTCAGTTTGAAACGGATACATTCCTTTAGATATACAGAGTGTACACAAGCATGTAAGAGTGAGTGTGCCTATGTGTGCGTGAGAGTGTGTGTTTGTGTGTGTGGTTTAATGGTTTTAGGACAAAGGATCTGCCAATGAGATAGAAACTCCGGGGTCTTGTTAGTCCCCGTACTACTGACAAGATGAATGGCAGGGGGTTCTTTGGGCCTAATACTTCATAGCACTCAAGGCCTGTTCTGCTCTTTTTGTAACATGTGGATTTTTGAAATGATAGATCATAACTATAGGCCCAATGCATGTGGATGCGGATTGCATGCACTTAATATTTCAGGAGAAGTGTATGCAAGCTAATCCAATCACTCTGAAAAATGTGGAAAATGGAAATGCATAAAGAAAGCTGCTGGCATAAAAGAGAATAAAGAAGAAATATTGATGGAGCTCTGTATGGATTAGGCATAATGTATTCATGTAGCATTTGAATATATATGTATATGCATATATACATACTCTGACATATCTTTATATATTTTTATATATACCATATATACACATATACCAAATAACCAATGTATTAAAACATATCAGATCAGAATATTTCTCTTCTTTGAAGTTGAAATGGCTGCCTATCTTCCACTGTGGTTTTTGTCACCTCCTTTGTAAGACTCTAGAGAATTATGGAAGATTTCTAATGAGATCATAACCAATACTTCAAGAGTATTAGTAAATATTGGAGAAGTTCCACTGGAGAGGAAGAAGCAAAATAATAAATAACCTAAATAAGTAAAATATATAGTGTGCTAACAAGGACTAAGGGGGGAAGCATGCAAGAGGGTTGGGGAGTGTGTGTGTGTGAGTGTGTGTGTGTGTGTGTGTGCAGGTAGGGGTTTCATATGGGGGACTCACCTACCATAACTCGTACTGTATGGATCTCAAGGGAAGGGGGCTTTTGCCCAGATCACCATCTAGTCACCTTATGATTATTTTATTAGGTACTATACAATTAGCATTC
>PVKH010004999.1:0-22629 GCA_004027955.1 Chaetophractus vellerosus
ATCAACTGATCTAGAGTTTTGAGCCTCAGTTAAGGATGAAAACTGTCACAATTCAATTTTATTACCCTCATCATGAATGTGCAGATGAAAGCTTTTTATCAGCGAACTATATGAAAAGATGAACAATGCCATAATGTCAGGTGATCCAAAATAGGCAAAAGCAAAAAACTAGCCTTCCCCTCAAGAAAAATAATATCAGACCTATAAAAAGGACAATACTAATTTAAAGACTATATTTACTTAAAAACATTGAGAATGTTAACAAAACAGTTGCAACTTTTTTTCACAATTCAGTTAAGAGACAATTATTTCAGATATGCTGCATCAGAGAAAACTGAAGATGAAAAAACTACCATTCCCATCTATAAATAATTTGTGCTGTGCACTAACAAGAACCTGCTTTAAATTTCCATGCCAAATTACAAACTCCATAGTGTACCAGGCAAGGTAGCTTTTGAAAAGACCACCAGTACAGGGCTATCTAAAGACACATTAGGTAGTGTGTTAACTATACAAAAATAAAGACACTGTACAGCTTAAAAAACAAACCTTACACAGCTTTACATTTCAATTTTTTTTCTTTGGAAGGAGTGAGTTGTGTACAGGGGGGGTTAAATATTTTCTAGACAAGAAAAAAACCTGCTGCAACCAAGTTATTCATCATCTTCTTTGTCTTTGTCATCTTCATCTTCCTCCTCCTCTTCATCTTTCTCTTCTTTTTCTTGCTTTTTTCAGCCTTGACATCTCCCTTTTTTATCACATCAGGTTTTCCTTTAGCTCGGTATGCAGTAATATTCTTTTTGTATTTCCCCTCCAGCTTAGCAGCCTATTTTCATTAGGCTGGTTGTGATTCCACATCTCTCCCAGCTTCTTTACAACTTCACCAATGGAGAGGCCGGGACACTCACCTTTGATTTTTGGGCCATACCTGCAGAGCTGCCACTGTGCCTTGCCATGTTGCAGGAGTCCAGGATAGCCAGCAGCTGACCTTCAAGGAGAGAGTTTCACTTGATGCCTTCATTTGGATATTTTTCCTAGCCTCAGAACTCTAAGCCTTTCACCTAATAAATTCCCATATAAAAGCCAAAAAAAAAAAAAAAAAAAAAAAAAGAAAGAAAGAAAGAAAGAAAAGGGCAGAAGGAGGCCTGTTGGGTGGAATAGGAATAGGATCCTTGATTTTTTTGTTTCCCCTTTAGAAGGGATATCAGTTTTCATTACTCTTTCATAATGGGCCTTGTGCACTTGGCCATGACTTCAAATTTTCCTTTCTTTTTAACAGATATAGTCTTCCATCTCTCTGATCATTTTTTAGAAAACTCTGAAAAGTTGACTGAAGCATCCTAGTCTTTTTGTGCTCCTGCCAGCAAGTTTGCACAAAGAATGCATATGATGACATTTTGCCTCTGGGCTTCTTAGGGTCTCCTTTGCTCAAGTCTAGTTATTTTCCATCCACGAGCTCAGAGTCCCACTCCCCACCTCCCAGCTTGCACTTGCCCCAGTGCTGTCTCTATGGAGCTCAATGTACTAAAATGGCTGTCCCTCCCTTAATTTTGAAAGACAGTTTTGCCAGACACAGAATTCTTGGTTAGCAGTTTTTTGCATAGAGCACTTTAAATGTTTCTTCCCATTGTCTTCTTGCCTGCATAGTTTCTGATTAGAAAATTGGCACTTAATCTTACTGAGGCTACCTTATATACGACGTGTTGCTTCTTTCTTGTGGCTTTCAGAATTCTTCCTCCTATCTTCCTCAAGATCCTCTTAAGAAATACCCTGAACATTTGATTATGTTCTAATAGGGAGTTTATTAGTCTGCCAAAGGGGTGCTGAGGCAAAGTACCAGAAATCTGTTGGCTTTTATAAAGGGTATTTTGGGGGACAGGTAAAAGCTTACACTTACAAGGCCCTAAAGAGTCCATCTCAAGGTTGTTTTCTCACCAAAGTCAGCTGCCACATGTTGAAGCAAGATGGTCACTGATATCTGAAAGGGCCCAGCCTTCCCTGCTGGGCTTCTTTTCTCTCAGCTATGGCTGGCATAGGGCTTGTCTCTCAGGGCTTCCCCTCTCCCCTGGCACAGGACTTCTTTCCTTCTGGGCCTTCTGTATCAGTCTTGGCTCTCTTCCTAAGTTCAGCTGCAAACTATCAGGCAAATGGCTCCTCTCTCTCTCTCCCGGGGCCCCAGGATCAAAAATGACAGAGCTCTCTCTCTTCCTATGTCTTCTTGAGTGAGAGTCTGTTTGTATCAGCCCACCAAGGGGATAGGGACTAAACCTGAATTATGCCTTACTGATGTAGCCCAATCAGAAGCCCAAAATTGATTTTTATCAAGTAAACTTAATCAGAAGCCTCTCACTGAATTTAATACAATCAAAGGATATCAAACCCAGAGGAACAGATTAGTTTTCAAACCTAATCTTTCTCTTTTTTGGGATTCATAAATAACCTCAAACTGCCACATATATCAGCCTCTCAGATAAGTGAAGAGTGTCAAGAACACATGTGGTTCTTTGCGGCTGTGTGTGTCCCCTCATCACTATAGCTATTCTGATTGAAGTCATGTCCCAAGCAGGAGAGTATTAAGTACGTGTTTTAGTTTTCCTGGATACTGAAGCAAATACCATAAAATGGGTTAGCTTAACCAATGGGAATTTATTAGCTTAAGGTTTTGAGGCTAGGAGTAGTTCAAATCAAGTCATCACCAAGGCAATGCTTTCTTCCCAAAGACTGGCATTCTGGGGCTGACTGCTGGTGATCATTCGTCCTTGGCTTTTCTGTCACATGGCAGTGCACATGGAGGCCTCTCCTGGCCTCTCCCTTCTCTTCTGGGTTCTGTTGACTTTCAGCTTCATGCTTCCCATGGAGGCTCAAGGAGCCTCAAACACATGGTCAATTGCCCCGTCAAGACATCTACCTAACTCTGAAGCTCTGTGCAGGACAAGAGGCTAAAAAGCTGAGCCAAAATCATTGGAAAACAAAGCCAAGTTTTCACCCATCTTCACTGAAGAAACAGAAGTAGAGTTCAGAACTTGCCAAAGGAGAGGCCCCACTGGAGATTCCAGATTCAGCTGAAAATAGTAGAGTTACACTCTAGAATGAGGGACAAAGAAGTAGACTGAGCCTTAGCAAAACTGCAAAACTGCAGCTTCAGCTCCCTGTTTAGCCAATGCAATCAAACCTCTAAGTTGATTTCTGCCTAATGAAGAAAAGGATGAGCCCTATTAGGAGAGTTGTCATCTAGAGTCAATACAATTTTTATACAAAATAGCCAAGATTTAATTGAAAATTACCAGGCATGACAAGAAGCAAAACTGTGATAAGAGAACCAAGATTTTTTAAAAAATCAAACAAAAATAAAAACACTTCCCCCAGAAAATAACAATTACATTATCTAGATGTAGAAATGAGCCAAATATTAAAGTTAGTGGACAAGGACTTAAAAATAACTTTGATTAACATGTTCAAAAAAATAGTGGAAAAGATGGATTAAATGAATGAAAAGATGTAAAATCTCACTTCATAATCGGAATCTATATATATAATTGGAAAATGTGAAGTCAACAAACTTAACAGAAAATTAAATAGAGCAGAAGATAGGATTAGTTAACTGGAAGTAAGACTAAAAGAAACTATGAAGCAGAGAAAAAAAGAAAAAGAAATACAGAAAAATATGCAGAACAGTCACATATAGTGAAAAATTCTCACATATGTTTAAATGGAGTCCCAGAAGGAGAGGATAAAGACCAGAGCAAAAGCATTATTTGAAAAAAATATTGGTTGAGAATTTTCCAAAATGAATGAAAGACATAAACTAATGAATCAAAAAGCTGCAAAACCCAAACACAATAAAATAAAATAAAAATAGAACTAGAAATGAAACCCAAAGTTAAACACAAACCAGAAATAAAACACCAAATTTAAACTACTGAAAAGCAAAGTCAAAAAAAAATCTTAAGATCCCAGCAGGTTATTTTGTGGACACTGACATGCTGATTTGATTCTAAAATTGTAACTGAAATTTAAAGGACAAGAATTGACAAGACAACCATAAAGAAAAGAACAAAGATGTAGCATTTATATTACAAGAAATCAAAATTTATATAAAGCTACAAATAACAAGCCATTGTGGCATTGGTATGTAGGTAGACAAATGCATCTATAGGAAAAAAAATAAGAGATAAAAAATAGACTTACATTTATATACACACCTGATTTATAACAATAGCAGCAATGCAGTTGAGTGGGGAAAAGGATGATTTTTATAATACACAGGGCTGAGAAAACTGGATATACAGGGGTGGGGAGAATCCTTGACTTTAAATTCACACCACATACAAAAATTATTTCCTGATAGAATGTAAATTAATTGTTAAATATAAAACCATACATTTGTTAGAAAGAAACACATTTGAGCAGATAAGTATGGGATGAGGTCCTAGATAAATTCCTGATGCTGACTCTTTGTGGTATCACATTAAGTATTTGGCTTTCTTTAAACATCCAATGATTGTGCAGGCAAAAGTGAGGTCTCTCTGAAACTCCTTATTTTATAAACTAATCAAAATACTTCCAGATTTCTGGGAAAATGCTGCTTAACTTGAATAAACTGTATAACCAATACAGGTTACCAAGATACATGTTCTGCTCACTTAGTTTTGACTCTGCCATTATTGGTTAACACAATAATGCTTGCTTGAGCAAAACACCAGAATAGGTGCCCCAGAAGTAGCTTGAGAACCATCACAAAACAACATAGTTACAAATGTGGATTTAAAGATAAATGAACGTTTGCATGATCACTGATACATTGCAGAATAAATTATGTTTAAGTTTCGTTTTCCTGAGTTACATGATTTAACACAGATATGGTTGGTGTTTGTGCAGCGTCTGTTTGTCCCCACCAAACTGGAAGCTGGAGTTAAAACCTTTTTCCACTTAATATTTTTAAAAAATCCATTTATATCAAAGTCATTAGTGATCAATTAAAGATTTTGAGGGTAAACAGAGGATTTGCTTCAAATCCCACACTATGAAGAATTTAAAAGAGCTTAATTAGAAATGTCTATTTTGTCTAAGTCCCCCTTTTGCCACACTTTGCTTTTTCTGCTGCCTTGCAAGAGTCTGTTTCCCTGATGTATGGTTCTCCCTCTTGTGCACAGACACTGGGAGTGTAGTTCAGTTATGCTCCACCTGCTTCTCATGGCAATTACAAGTTAGCCATAGCTCCCAGCATTTCCTATCCCTACAATCCTGGCGAATAGCATTCGATCATTGATATACTTCCTACAGAAAAATATCTACATCCCTAAAAAAAATCTTCTCAAGGAGAAAACAATACTCGGGATTTACCTGTGATACCCAGGGGTTCCTGGACGTCCTGCTTAAACCCCTCTCCCAGTAAAGGGTTGAGGAGACTCCTCTGCATCTCCTCTGGGAGTAGTATTTCCTGTCCCAGTCATATGGTTTAGCTGTGAAGAAGTCTTTTACCTTGATTTCGGACTTGTGTCTTTGAGTCGAGTCAGGTAATGGTACAATTGTATGATCAGAGGTCAGCAAATAAATCTTAAAGTCTAGGGAATATGCAATTTTAATTGCTATAAACAGTGCAGCATTAAAGTTTTGATTTGAAGTGAGAAGCCCAATCCTGGGATACTTGCCACATTTTTTCCTCAGAGCCAGAGCCCAACCACCGGAAGCTTCATATGGACCAGCTACCCACCTTAATCCTTAATCTCGGTATCTGATTTACTTACTGTTTTAATTTTTCAGCTGCTAAAACAAATACCATACAATGGGTTGGCTTAACATGGTTTCAGAGGCTAGAAGGATTGCTTCTTCCTTGGGTCAGAATCTTCTGCTAGCTGGCAATCTTTGGCGTTCCTTGGCTTTTCCATCACAAGATAATGCACATCTGGATTCTGTTGACTTCCAGCTTCTGGCTGCTCTCTGAGGCTTCTCTCTCCATCTGACTTTCACTTTGCTTACAAAGGACTCCAGTAATACTGATTGAAACCCAACCTGATTCAGTTGGGCCACACCTTAACTGACGTAACCTCTTTAAAAGATCTTATTTACAATGGGTCCACACCCACCAGAATGTGGTTCAAAACCAAGAACATCTCCAAACTGGGGTACACAATTTAATCAACCACATTCTCAAACCCTCTCATTACATGACCTTTAACTCATCTAGGACCAGAATAAGGTTTCAACCATTAAAACAACCAAATAAATGACTTGTGTGAGTCTACTTCCTAGATTCTTAGAAAGTCCTTTGCTTTTATTTATAAAATCTCCTTCCTCACTTCTCAGGTGGCCATTTCAGTTCTATGTAGGATATCCACAAGCCCAGACCTAAAGTAGTAAGCAGTGACTTGTGCCCACAGCAAGTACTAGAGTTGGATGTCTTCCTGGGTTTCAGAAAAGCTGTGGCAATTTGATATTATTTATGAATTCCAAAAAGAGGTATTATGTTTGTAAATTGGTCTGTTCCACTGTCCATGATACCCCTTTGATTGTATTAAATTCAGAGGTTTCACTTTTACTTTATTAATTAATATTAGGGCTTTAATTTATCCATGTCATTAGGCCAATTCATTTTGAGTCCCCACCCCCTTTGTGGGCCACATAAATGGACAGTCATTTAAGAAGAACACAGAATAAGAGACACACAGAGGAATGAACTTTGATCCCATGGCCCCAGGAAGAGAGATGAGCCTGATAGTCTACAGCTGACCTTATGAAGAGAACAGAGCAGCTGAGTCCAGAAAGAAACGAGCCCTCCAGCCTACAGCTCAGATCAGAAGAAGCTGGACCCACAGAGCCTTAAGAGGACCAGGAGGCTGAACCCTTGCAGACATCAGCTGCCATCTTGCTTCAACATGTGGCAACAGAGTTTGGTGAGGAAGTAACTTTGAGTTGGACTCTTTAGGGCCTTGTAATTGTAAGCTTCCACCCCAAATAAATAACCTTTATAAAAGTCAACAGATTTCTGGTACTTTGCATTAGCACCCCTTCTGGCTAATACAAAAGCTGGCCTCAGATGGCTGACCATATATTAATATTCTGCAGCTTGCCTAGGTAGAACTGACAGTTGCAGTTTCAACTCAACTATTACCGTTTTATATACTAAAGACCATTATTATTACCTCTAATCTTCTTCCTCCTCAATTGGTTTCACTAGGACACAGATTTGAGGGGAGAGCTTGAGCTTTAAATGAATTCAAGTTCTTTCCAGGAAGGCTTACTTATAAATCACTCTTGAATTAACTGTCACTGCATAATTCTGATTTTCCAAAGTTTTCTCCATACTATCTTATTAGAGGGATCATTACAAATCTCTTGACTTCTAAAATAAATCTAGAGGTCTTTTATTATCCTTCTTTTTGACTTATGATCAGAATCTTATCTTCTTACTCCCAGCTGCTCTCCACTTTATAATAAACTGCCATCAAAACAGAGTCATACCCACCTTAAAGGCAATACATGATTTATTTCTGTTATTGATTACTAATTTTATTGCATGTTGGTCAAAGAATTTCATCTAGATGGCATTAATCACAGGAATTTTTCCTATTCCTTTGTTACTTTGTATGTTTCAGTTTCTATAAATGTTCAATTAGAATGGCAATCTTTGGCGTTCGTTGGCTTTTCCATCACATGATAATGCACAGAAAGAATGTGTATTATTTTACCTATCTGTTGGTCATTGGAGTTGTTTTTAGTTGGTTGCTATTAATATTCATATACTTGTCCCAGAAGTATTTCTAATATTAATTTTTCAACTTAATGTTCTTGGACAACACATTTATTATAAATTTGTATCTCAGATGAGGTGAAGGCTTAGGGTTTCAATTTTGTTCTAGTGACTCTTTTTCTCCACCTTTGCCCTGAGTGAGTAGCAATTTTCCTTGTCACCTGCCTAGATTGGTGGGCAGAGTTAAATATAAGTCTACTTTTCATACAAAGAGCCACCTTTTGAGGCTCCTACTTTAGAAAAGGTCTCAGTGCCTGTTCCCTGCCCAACATTAGCTATCTCTGTGGTTGCTAAAACACCAGCTTCCAGCACAGGGGTCTATGTACAATTTGATACCCACCTTGGGTTACTATAACTTCCAGATTTTTCTTCTAAGCATTTCCTTTATATTTTGGGGGCTGTAGGATCTACTTTTCCTTCTTTTCAGCTCAGTTCTTTTTGAAAAATATTTGTATGTTTTTTCCAAAAAAAAAAAAAAAATATTTGCATTGTACAGGAACCAGAGGTCTTCAACTGCTTTTTCAGTTTAGCATATCCAGAAGCTCCTATATGGAACTCCAAGCACTGGTCTTACAAATGTTTTTGTAACCACTTTCATTTCTCTACTTTACACCTACTGCTCTTGAGCATTTCAATGTCATGTTCTAATCACACATAAAAATATTTTTCCAGTGTGCCTGACACTTGCATTTCACTTACATTTTTTCTATTTCCTGGTAGATTTTGTCCTTGACAAATAATTCCTATACTTGATTGATGATTAAACCACACAATAAATACATTTTCCAGGAAATTCTATCTCTACTGGTGACATCATGAACCTCTTATTACAAACCTGGAAAGGCTTTAATATCTTAAGAAATTGGTTAACTCTTATTACTAGATTACATATCCATTTATAGCCTAAAATTTAAGGACATCATTTAATTTCACCCACTTAAGTACATGAAACTTTGCATGTATTTAACACTTTATTTGAATCTTAAAGTGTTTCAAGCAAATGCTCATCTCAGAATATCCCTCTTCTATGAGGTCATATGCCAACCACAATCATGCTTTGTGTCATTTGGCAATGATGGTGAGGAAACTCTGTTGTCTCACTTTCATCATGATGATCTAATCTGAAATGCAGCTGAGAGGTGCACCTTAATTCATAGATCTCAGCTGAGCTCTCAAAAGGTAACTCAGATATTACCCAATGTTCTCACTGCTCTTCTGGCCTAAAGGAGGACTTAATGTGTTCAAATTCAACCATATGGAAATATTGAAAGCATCACTACGACTCACGTGGTTTCACTGAGGATTTTGTAGGGAAACCAAGAAGAGGTGGTATTGCACATTACACCATAAACAACTTAATTTTTAAAAATTGCCTCAAGGTATTTCTGGTCCTCAAAGACCCTATTTGGTTTAACTCCCAATCTGTTGTCTTCTCTCTGACTTTTCTACCATTTCCTCATATCACACATCATAGCCTGCCACATTTTTTACAAATAACCACTCCAGACATGTGGCCTTTAGGATGTCTAGGTCATTCAGGTTCTGTCTTTTTTCATGAAGAGCAATATTTCCAGACCATCTAGTCTTCTCCAGACCCTTTCAGAATGCTATTGACTTAAATACTCTCCATATGCTTCATTACAAGTTTTAATAACATTTCTTATAAAAGTTATTAAATATTCTAGCAGGAACTAACTAAATAGTCTAGCATGGCTCAATGCATAGTGGTCCTTGTGCATTCTACAGATATATTATAAATATAAATTTTATAAAGATTCATAAGATATATATATAGCAACAACAAATAATCTTTATTCACATAAACAAGTCATGCCAAAATAAATGATAATGACACACAGCTTTAAAAATCCGTCTAAATGTGTGTACTGCTTTTTTTTTTAATGTGAAATTTTAAGACATTGTATGGTGTACTTTTATTGAAGTAGGCTATGAACATTTTTGTAGTCTGTTATAAATTTCCATGTTACCAAAAATACTATCATAAGTAACATTAAAACACATAAGTAGGTGGATGAATTATTAGCAGAAGTTATACAAATGCCCTATTCCTTTATTTTCTAGAAAGTAGATAATATTATAGAGATTTTAGTATCAAGACTACTAGACTTTAAAGATATTCAAATACTTGCATTTAATTACTACAAGTAGCGATATTTATTATAATTTGCACATTTACTTACCTCTGTCAGATGGCCAAAAGTTGGTTTAGCTGTTTGGAGCATAAGTTGCTTGGTCACTGGGTCTAATTCTAGAGAAAAACAAAAAATAAATAAATAAAGTATCAGCAAAGTAATAAAAAATAAGCAAAAAGAAGAGGAGTTGTTCATTTTATCAATATTTTGAAATAGAAGACAAAATTGGATTTTCCCTAACAAAATCGACTCATGGGTACTTCTTCCTAAATACACCCTCATAGACAACTAGGTAATCATAGAGAATTTTAGCATAAGTTATTTAGTTTAGTTATTTACACAATGACCAACTTCCTAGTCAGAAGCTGAAAATTGTTAAGTACTTAACATGTGCTTACACTATTGGTTGCCTACTCGAAAGCTGTTCCCCTATCTCTTGCCAGTATCATTTCCTATGGAGGGGCTGTAAACACCAGATACTTGCTTTTTTTAGGCTCCCATGTTCCCAAAGTATAGACATGTTACCCAAACCTAGAGTAGTCATATAATTTATTATTCAAATTAGGGTATATTTGGGCATAAAAGAATTAATAATTCTGCTTACGCTACAGAATACATCAGGTTGCCCTAGTCAAACCTGGCCAATGGGATTTAAAAGGAAGTGGGCTAGGATCTTTGGGGAAAGTCTAGATTTTAGAATGTAAAAATAATCCATAATGGCCAGCTGCTCTTCCTCACTGGGACAAGGTTGTGTTAGACCGTGAAGCATGTAGCAGCAGCATCTTGGATGAAAGATAAGACTAAGGACTACAGCCAATAAACTGAAAGTGGCAGAGTAAAAAGACAGAAAGAGCCAGAATCTTTGTTGGCATCACATGGTACAACTTACTTCTTGTTACAGGATATAATAAAAACTATTATTTTAATCAGCACTTTTTTACTTGCAGTGAAAAGCATTCTAAATAATATATGCATAAACATTAATATGTGATAAAATTTAGGACCATGGTATTTCATGTACAATTCATGCAATTATTATACAAGCTATTTTGATCATTTTTCCTCTTTTAAGTTCATATTATCTCCATATTCTCTTTTTCCTTCAATATTGGAATATATGATAATTCTATAAAGATGTCAGTTACAGAACACATTGCATGATATCAGAAAACCTATGAACAAATCTTACAGTTTACTTAAAAGTCAACACTATTCATAAAAAATCATTATGTAACAATATCTTGAAAACTAGCATGTATTACTCTAAATATCAGACATTTGCAAAGCAATGGAGCAGTGTTATACCTCCAACTCATTTGTAATAATTAGGAAACATTTATACCAGCTACATAAAGTAAAAAGATTATTGACTAAAAAAGACACACTGAATAATACACCACCACCCCAGGCATGGCGTAATGGGAAATGAATCTGAGGCCAGAAATGTCAGAAAATGAGGGAACACTGGGAACTGTATGATCTTTCTCATACTGCTGTATTGGCTTTCTCTTTGTTTCATTATCTGTTCACTTTCTCCATTTCTTCATTTTATACACCAAATATGGAAGTTCAAAACCAAGTTTACATGAACTTGTAATTCAGGAAACTACCAGCTGGCCAAAGTATTTATGTGCCAGAGTTTGCATTATTTATTGAGAAAAGGTAATTGGTTTGTCCAAATTTATAAAATTGTTGAACTTACATTAAGCGTATGTCTGTGATCCAATTAGATGAGAGTGGTTGACGAGTTCTCCCTTCTGTGGTCCCTGAATGGGGCATTGTATTACAGTTTTGGAGGCTAGAACTCTGTAAGCAAGGTGCTGATAATGTTGGTTCCTTCTGGAATCTCTGAGGGAGAATCTATTCCATGTCTTTTTTCAGACTTCTGGTGTTCCTTGGTTTGCATATCTAATCTCATCACTCTAATCTCTGTCTTCTGAGGGCATTCTCTCTGCCTGCCTAACTCTTGTTTTTCTCTTCTGATAAGACACCATTCATTGGGTGAGACCTACCCTAATCGGCTTAGATCTCATTGTAATTTAACTGATTACATCTGCAGCCTATTTCCAAATAAGTTACATTCACAGTTAACAAGAGTTGATACCTCAACATATCTTTTGGGGAGACATCATTCAACTCACAATGGATACGGAAATGAAAGTGTCTGGCACAAGAAAGAAGTCAAGGAACTCAAAATTTGATTGTGGATAGTAAGTGCTAGACATCACCCCCGGCAAGTTTCACATTATCTCAGTCCTCACAGAATTTCTACAAGTAGGTATACTTGCCACTCTTACAAATGAGTTGTTGAACCAGGAGAGTTATGCAAGTGGCATTTGTAAGTATTTTAGCCAAGGTCTCTCAGGTTAAAACAAAAAAAAGTAAAAATGTATTGTACAGTTTCTGTTATTGTTTTTAATTAAGTAAAGCATAACCCAGAATCTTATAGATTTTTCCTTGATTTTATAGGTTTAAAAATAAAGGAACATCAGTTTGTCATAATAGATTTTAGCATAAATAACCATGTCTGTTTATATCGACCTTACATTACCCAGATTCTGATGTTGAACTTAATAATTTAGAAAATCAAGGGATTTATATTGGAGAAAAGAATATCTAAATAAATCAGAATTAGGCATCAGTTTGTGGTACTGGAATTGCAGAAAATAGACTGGGAGTGAGCAGTCATTCTATAGCAGATTTTATTTAGGATGCTGTCGGCTCTCTCTACATTAAGTAACTGCAACAAACAGCAATTGAGGAGGGAAAACTCCAACCTTGAATTGCAATCAGCTCTGACACACATAAAACTTCACTCCTTTGCTAACAACATTGTCACCAGGACAGAGGCATACTTACACAAAGATGAGTGCAGAAACACCATTTGATTACTTTTCAGTAATCATGATAACCATATAAGATTTATTGTTTCCTTTTCTTTGTAGCTTCAGAGAGACCTCCGGAGGTACAGCTGAAAAAGTAATGTCAGACTGATCTTCATGATATGATTCAAAGTACGCTGCTGTTAGCAGGCTTTCCTGGAGAATGCCCTCAAGAGTTGGTATACTTTTACTATGGTGTTTACTCAAGGCTCAGAAATCTCGATGATATTAATAGAAATGGTATTGTATCTGGGTTCATTGAACAAAGGTAAGGGTCTATGTATCTATTGTGATGGTTATGTTTCCCATTTATTCTTTAAACGTGGTAAAATATGGTGACGCACTTTTGAATGTTAAACCTTGCCTTTCTGGAATAAGCCAAAGTTTGTCGTGATAAAGTCTTTTCTATATATTCCTGAATTCAATATACTTACATATTGCTCAGGATTTTGCATATATGTTTATTGATGAGATAGGCGTGTGATTTTTTTTTCCTTCTAATGTCCTAGTTAAGTTACTGTGGGCGGATATAAGTGCAGAACAGTGTCTTTCTTTCTTTCTTTTTTTTTTTTTTCCTATTTTCTAGAAGAGTTCGTATAAGATTGATTGACATTATATCTTCCTTAAATGTCTGGTAGAATTCATGGCTTAAATCGAATAGGCCTTTGTGGGAAGATTTTAAATTATGTATTCAGTTTCTTTAGTAGGCAAAAAAGTTATTTTCTATTTCCTTTTGTGTAGATTTTCTAAGCTTGTGTTTTTAAAAATATTGTTCATTTTATCTAAATTTCCAAACTTATTGTAATATAGTTGTTCAAAATAACCTCCTATGGCCTTTAAATGTCAGCAACTGTAGTGCTCTCTTTTTCATACTAGATATAAAGTGTAACTTCCCTTTTCTTTTCATTTTGAGTCTCGCCAGAGATTTGACAATTTCATACACTTTTCAAAAATCCGTCTTGTGGTTTGCTGATTTATACTTTAGAATTGTATGCTATACATTAAATTCTGCTTTTATTTTTTTTTTCCTTGACCCTCTTTTGGTTCAAGTTGTTGCTCTTTTTCTAATATCTTAAAACAAATGATGAGCTCTTTGATTTTATTCCTTTGTTTTTTCCATTTATAGCTATTAAATTTTTCCTCTAAGCATGATGACTTTACTTACAATCAATATGTTTTGATTTGTAATAAGTAGTTTCATTTCAAATAAGGTCAAAATATTTTAAATTTCTACTGTATTTTATTCTTAATCCTTGGGTTATTTAGGAGAGTTTTTGGTTAATTTCTGGACATATATGAATTTTCTAGTAATCTTTTTATTTCTGGATTAATTGTAGAACACAATTAGAATAACTAAATCCTTTGAAATTTGGTGAGATGTGTTTTGTCCAGCATAGGATCATTTCTTATCAGTATGTAAGTTGTTATTAAGATCTTATGCATCTTATATTTTTGTGTTCATTTTTTATATAATTTGCAAACCATAAAATGTAGCCTTCTAAAGTATACATTTCAGTGGTTTTAGAATGTTCACAAAATTGTGCAGCCACAAGTACTATCTAATACCAGAACATATTCTTCAGTCTCAAATTCTGTAGTTTTTAGCAGTTACTCCCCATTTCCTTTCCCAGCTCCTGGCAACCACTCATCCACATTATACATTTGCTTATTCTGGAATTTCATGTAAATAGAATCATGCGATATTTGGCCTTTTGTAACTTTGCATAATGTTTTCTAGGTTCATTCATATTGTATCATGAAGCAGTTCTTCATTCCTTTTGGTGGCTGAATAATATTCCAAAGTATGGCTATACCTTTTGTTTATCCACTCATACGATGATGGACAGTTGGATTGTTTCCATTTTGGCTGTTGCTATTAACATTTATATAAAAGTTTTTCTTTGGACATATGTTTTCATTTCTCTTGGGTATGACAGTGCAACCATTTCTCTTGGGTGTAGGAGTGGAACATGGGAGTGGAGTGGTTGGGTCACAGGGTAATTCAGGACTTAGCTATTTGAGGAAATAATAAACTGTTTTCCAAAGCATCTGCACTATTTTACATTACCACCAGCAGAGCATGAGAGTTCTAATTTCTATACCCCTCTTACCAACAGTTGTTATTGTCTTTTGCTTTTTGCTAGTGAGTGTGCAGCATTATCTTGTAGTTTTCGTTTGCATTTACCTAATGACTAATGATGTTGAACATATTTTCTTGTGGTTATTAGCCATTTGTATTTCTTTTTGGGAGAAATATCTATTCAAGTCCTTTCCCTTTTTTTTAATTGGGTAGCTTTTCATTTTGTTGGTGAGTTGTAAAAGTTCTTTATGTATTTTGGATACTAGACCCTTATCAGATATATGATTTGCAAATATGTTAGCCTTTCTGTGGGTTGTGTTTGTACGTTCTTATAGTGTCCGTTGAAGCACAAAATTTAAAAATTATTATGAAGTTCAATGTATCTTTTTCTTTTGTGCTTTAGATACCAAATCTAAGAAACCATTGTGTAATACAAGGTCATGAAAATATAAACCGATGTTTCTTCTGAGAATTTTATAGTTTAGTCCTCACCTTTTGGTCTTTGATTCATTTGTATATGGTGTGAGATAACGTTCCAATTTTATTCTTTTGCATGTGGATATCCAGTTGTCTCTATACCATTTGTTAAAATTGAATTTGCTTGGCATCTTTGTTGAAAATCAATTGACCATAAATGTGAGGATTTATTTCTGGACCCCCATTTCTATTACATTTATCTGTCTGTCCACACTTATACCACTACCACACAGTCTTGATTATTGTAGTTTTGGAGTAAATTTTGAAATTGTGAAGTGCATCCTCCAACATTGTTCTTCATTATCCAGATTCTTTTGGCTATTATGGGTCCCTTATTTTTCCACATGAATTTGAGGATTGCTTGTCAATTTCTGCAATGGAAAAAAAATTGGCAGCAAGGATTTTGATAGGGATCATGTTGAATATAAAAATCAATTTAGGCAGTATTATCACATTACTAATATTAAGTCTTCCAATCTATAAATACAATTCTTCCCAGTATTTAGGTCATCTATAATTTCTTCCAATGATGTCTTGTAGTTTTCAGTGTAAAAGCCTTGCATTTCTTTCATTAAATTTATTCCTAGGTATTTTATTTTGATGCTACTGTAAATAGAATTGTTTTCTTAATTTCATTTTCATGTTATTCATTGCTAGTGTATAGAAAGTCAATCGAGGGGCCCGGCTAGATAGTTCAGTGGATAAAGAGCGCACTGGGGTACCACATGGGAGGCCCCGGGTTCGGTTCCCAGGGACCTCTCCGAGCGGGCAGACCACCTTGAGAAAGGCAAGCTGCTGTGGGCGGGGCAAAAAGCCGCCACGGGCAGGGCGGAGCCCCCATTGGCATGGCACAGTCACCGGTGAAAAAGCGGAGCTGCCACCTGCGAACCGCCGCGGAAGCCGGGCAGCCTGCAAAAACATGGAGGACTGCTGCCCGCAAAACATGGAGCAGAGCTGCCCGTGAAAACGGAATGGAGCCACCCTCGAATGGAGCGAGCCGCCGCCGCGGAGGGCCGACTCAGTGTGTCGCCACAAAGAAGGGGGGAGACAAGAAGCAGACATAGAAAGACACAGAAGAAAGGACACAGAGCAAGAGCAAGCAGAAAGGGGGGGGGGATATGTAATTAAAAAAAAAAGTTAAAAAAAAAAAAGAAATTCAATCGACTTTTGTATATTGATCTTGAATACTGCAACCTTACTGATAGTCATCAAAGGACATTGTATTTTATGTGCTTTTTCTGTATCTATTAAGATAACTTGGGGCCGGCTGAAGCTCAATTGATAGAGTGCTGATTGGGGGCAGACTGCCTTGAGAAGGCAAGCCGCCATGGCAAGGCAAAGCCACCACGGGCAGAACAAGCCGCCAGCGAGCAGGCAAGGCCACCGCCCGGTGAGCTGACTCAGCGGGTCACCACAATGGGGGAGAGACAAGCAGACACAGAAGAACGCAAAAATCAACACAGCAAGAACAAGCAGAAAGGGGGGGATATATAATAAAATAAAATAAAATAAAAAAAGATAACTTTGTAGCTGTCTTTTATTCTATTAATATGGCATGTTACACTGATTAATATTTGTATATTGAAACATTCATTCCTGGGATAAATTCTAACTTAGTCATAGTGTGTAATCCTTTTTATATGTTGCAGGATTCACTTTGCTAGTATTTTGTTGAGGATTTTACATCTATATTCATAACAGATACTGGTCTATAGTTTTCTTTTCTTGTGATGTCTTTTCTCTTTTCCAGTATCAGGATGATACTGGCCTTATAAAAATTTATAAAGGGAGTGGATGTGGCTCAAGCGGTTGAGCGCCTGCTTCCCACGTGGAGGGCCTGGCTTCAGTTCCCAGTACCTCATAAAAACAAACCAACAAAAGCAAATAAAATCAAACAACAAGAAAACAATGGAGGGGGCCACCTCAGGGGAGCTGATGTGGCTCAGTGGTTGAATGCCCACTTCTCCCTGCCCTCCAAAAAAGTTATAAAGTAACCACATTTTCTGGTTTTTGTTTTTGTTTTTGTTTTGCTTTTTGGTTAGCCTACTGTTTGCCTCAACTATTATCCACTACCCTTGGAAGCTGCCAAGTTAAACTCTTACTGTTTATTGCTTTCAACAACACCCCCAAAGAAAAGATTTTGAGTACTGAGTTCCGATTCAGATGAAAAAAAGACAACCTTTCAAGCAGGGTCTTCCGGCGAAACTTTCAATGCATCAAAGATTGACCATACTCTGGGAATGAGCTTTGAAGGAGCCCCAATCATGTTCTGTCCCCCCAGTGACTGTTAGGCTTCTGGCTTGCACAATTGTGGGATGTTGGTTTTCAAGGGTAGCATGGAGCTAGAGAAGGTAGAGAGCAAGTTAAATGCCACCAATTTCACTGATCTTACTGAGATTGAGCCCTTTTTCTGGAATGAATGCTCCTATATTGCTACAAGCCTTTGCCTACTATGCAGATTTCTTAAAAAGTTGTTTCTAACAACTTTTCATTGCTTTTATGGAGGAGAGAATTTTCAGAGGTCCTTACTCTGACATTTTTGCTGATGTCACCTTCATACTGATTTTATCCTTCTAATTCTATTATATATTGAGGGAAGGCTATTAGATCCCTAATTAGGATTGTGAATTTGTGGATTTCTTTTTGTCATTTTGCCAAATTTTACTTTATTTTTTGAGGCTATATTTTTATAATATCTAAATTTTGAATTGTTTTATAACCCTCAGGACACTTTTATAATTAAATAGTGTTCCAAATTATCTCTGATAAAGCTTTTTGCTTTGAAACTGATTTTTATCATTGTTGAGGTGATAGTATTAACTTTTTCTTACTGTTTATATGGTAAATGTTTTTTACCCTATTGTTTATGTTCAAAATTTCTATATCATTTAAAACACTTATAAGCAGCACATAGTTGGATTTTGCATTTTATCCAGTTTGATTATCAGTGCCAGTTAACTGAAACATTATTTTATTTAATTCTAATATATTTACTGAAATATTCTGGATTAAATTTATCACTTTACTATTTGCTCCCTATTGTCTCCCTTGTGTTATATATTCTTTTCTTTTCCTGTATTTATCTTCTTTTTTGAATAGCTTTATTATTACATTTTCTGGTATATTAATTTCATGCTAAATACTCTCCTACTTTAAATTTTTTTTACCCTAGAGATGAAAATTCATATTCTTGCCT
The DNA here is from genome assembly GCA_004027955.1 of Chaetophractus vellerosus. Taxonomy (NCBI): domain Eukaryota; kingdom Metazoa; phylum Chordata; class Mammalia; order Cingulata; family Chlamyphoridae; genus Chaetophractus; species Chaetophractus vellerosus. Next base: position 18,539 of record PVKH010004999.1, read on the forward strand.
TATTAAACTGAATAACATTTGGTACTTTTAGCCATTTTCGAGTCAATGCAAGCAATAGATATTTTATCACCAATTACCCACTTTTTAAACCTATTTCATCTGGATTTTTATAGTTCTCTTAGCAGGAAGTCTATTGGAATAACATAGTCCTTCATGAATGGAAACAGGAAATCTCATTCTGTGATGTCTAGACTGGAACCTAGAACAGTCATCAATTACTGCTTTGTATTAAGTAGGAAGAAAGACAAGAAGAAACTTTAATTGGTGCATAGGTGGCCTCTAGGACAAGTTTCAGGAATTGCTATCAACTCTCTTTTGCTCAGCACAGAATGGAGCACCACAAGATATTGTGCTTCCATGAGACACTAGGGGCTACAACGATGCCTAGCTGTGTGATGAGAGTGCTTCCTTGATAGGAGACCTGCAATTTTACCAGTAAATATAATTTCAGAAGCAAACATAGTCACTTAAGGGAATCTGTAGAAATAGCTTACAGCCACAAATGATCCTATAAGGCAGTGATTCACAAAGTGTAGTCCCCAGACCAGCGTCACCTGGGACTTTGTTAGAAATGTCAATTTGTGTATCACAGAAACTCTGGGGATGGGGACAGCTGACACACTTTGGAGATTTTAAGTTGCTCCTGGAAAGAACCGCCATTGTAAGGAAAACTGTCACATACTCCAAAGCAAGTGCAGCCTGCTAATGTCAGCATCCATGCGGGAGAACATCTGCACTAGATCCCTTGGTACAGCAATGAGTGTCAGCTGCTTCTCACAATGCTTGCCACCTGCAAGGATCATGGGGCCCCCAGCGGATCCCCCTCCATTCTGGCTGCCTCAGGGAGCTCCTGACAGGTGATTTGCTGCCAGGGAAAACAGGTCTGCAGCTTCCAGCCACCCAAGCTCCTGAAATCTGAGGGGATAGTAGCTCCTCATCACATGTGTAAGTCATCTGGGGAAAGGTGCTTGTGATGCTCTGTTTTGGCATAAGATTGATTCGCCATTCAAACAATATGTCCCAAGCACTTTGCAAAATGGAGTCATAAATATTAAGCACCAAATTACAGAAAATGCTTTTTAATGAGGAAAGCTGTAATTGTAAAGAAGTGGCAATACATTCTTAAACAAATTAAAGGTATAAAAATAAAATACATAACAACGGCAATCAGTTGTATTAATTTCCCCAACAAAATACCACAAACTGGGTGGCTTACACAACAAATATTTATCCTCTCACGGTTCTTGAAAACTGAAATTCAGGTTTGTGGTAGGGCCATGTTCTTACCAAAGTATTAAGGCAGAATCCTGTTTTGCCCCTTCTAGTTTCTGGGTGTTCCTTTCAATCCTTTGTATTTCTTGGCTTGTAGATGCACCACTCCAACTTCCATCATCACATGGTGTTCTCCATTTGTGTTTATGTCTATGTCTCTTCTCTTCTTATAAGGACACGAGTCATACTGGGTTGATTATATTTGCAAAGACCTCATTTTCACATAAGGTCACACTCACAGGTACCAGAAGTTATAAATACAACACATTTTTGGGGGGAACTCAGTTAAGCCCATAACACCAGTAATTTTTAATTAATTAATAAGTGTATTAATAACACCTTAAGATATATTATTAACATGTCTATGAATCTCTTCTTTCTTAGCCCTAAACACTAAATCTAGTACATATTATTCATTTCTAAGTGTGCATGTGGTAGACATTTTACAATCAAATAGCAAAAATATAAAAATTAAAAATAAAAAAGATATACATCTAAACATTTGACAAATATAGTAATAGCATAAAAATTTGTACCAGCAGTGTCTAAGCTATTTAGTTTTGTCAGTTCAAATTCAAGGGTTATAATTGAATTAGAGTCCAAAGTCCACTAATTATATACCTAAAACAAAATGACACTGAGATGTTATAATAAACCATCCTTTAGGTGAATGAAATTTTGAATCATTTCCTAATACAGCTATAGGAATTTGAAAGTAGCAAGAAACACACTTACAAAAATACAGTGCTTCCTAGTATATTATAAAAGTTCATATTTTTCACAGTGGTTGTACCATAAAGAAGTTTATCCTCATGTGCACTTGAAAAAGACTGAATTAAACAGGGAACATGTGGGTGGAAGGTTGTCAAAGACTCAGAAGATAGGCATGTCTTATTTTTTTTTTATTTTATTGAAGTATATCATTCATACATGAACATACATAAACAACAAGTGCATAGTAAAAGTATGAACTTACAAAAGAAATATGCATAACATCATACAGGTGTCCCATACATCAACCCACCACCAACACCTTGCATTGTTGTGAGACATTTGTTACAATTATGAAAGAATATTATCAAAATCTTACTACTAACTAGAGTCTATATCTTACATTTGGTATATTTTTATCCCAACATACCATATTATTTTAATATACTTTTATTACAGAAGTTGTGAACTTACAAAACAATCATTCACGTGTAGAATTCCCATACAACAGCCTTAAACCAAATACGAAGAATAACCACATAGGGTTAAAACCTAGAGTATAGGTTATGAGGAGATAAGAGGAGGGCTGAGAAAGAGTACTGATTCTTAATGTATGTAGAAGTTTTAATTAACTATAAAAGTGTGGAAATGGATAGAGTTGATAGTAACACATTATAGTCAGAGGCATGTCTTATTAAAATTACTATTTGTGAAATAGAGACACACTTCCTCCTTTGGGCTAACATTTAAGAAGCAAAACTCTAACCATATTGTGTAACCAGAATTGATATACTGATATCAAATTAACTGGTAATTTTTTATTTTGGTTTGAACACAGATGCCGTATCATTCTAGTTTCAATAATTAGAAGGGACATAGTTATATAGGATTACTTGGTATATCAGAGAATAAGGATGCTATAGGAAAACAGATGTCATATTTAAAATATATTATATGCCATTTTCCCAATTTTCCTTAAATGGAGAAAATGAGGGACTAGAGAACATCTCAATTTGAACTTGCAAAAGTTCTCTGATAATTTAAAATTTTCCTGAATTTTTTAGTATTATAATCTAAGATCTTAAAGTCACTTCTTGTTAGCAGGAAAGGGTAACCAAGTATGCATGTGTGCATAAAATACACTCATGAATAATAAGATAATGCCCACAAAGTTTTCTTTCATTGCAGTAATGAGAAAAAATAACATGTCAAAGCTTTCTTCTATACAATCAAAATAGAATTTTTTTAGCATGTTTAAACAATGTTATTTAGGGCTCTATTCACTTCGTGGCCACTCATTTTAGTATTTATGGAAAATATATTTGATGTGACTAAGTAATCAGTTATCAAATTACTGCTCTGGTTGTCTGAACGTAAAAGTTCAGTTTATTTACAAGGAATATCTAAATACACATAATTTCGTGGAAATTCAGAAAATGCAATAAATATAATTCAATTATTATAGTGCTGGACATTAAAAAAAAAATTCTATAACAAACAAAGAAAACCCATACTGCTTTATGCCAGGTAAAGACTAAAAAATTGCATATCCATATAACTTCAATAAATTTAATTCTTATAGGTGTATTGCTATTTACTATGTGTGTACTAATGGATTTCTAAGGAGCATCTTATTTGGTTGACTATTTCTAGGAACAGCTTATTTGATTGACTATTAGCAATAGCACCATGCTTGTGAGGATTATGTGGAATGAGTTTTTGATATGAGTGAATGAAATAAAGATATATTTAAATGATGCATCTAGACCAATTCTTCCTTAGAAATGCCTGGACATAGCTACAGAAGAGAACACTTTGTCTGTCTGTTTGTTTTAGCAAATCACAAGTTAAACACGGGGCTGGAATTCTGTTATTTATTTAATCAGTTAATATGTTTAGCTTCATATATATGCCAGAAATAAGGATAAATAAGGCATAGTCCTTGACCTTGGATAGCTATCTGCTCTAGTGGTGGAGACAAAGAAGTAAATAGATAATTGAAATGAAATATGAAATATCATAATAAATAACATGGAATCAAAATAGGACAAGAAAGTTAGCTCAAAGTTCTTGTAAAGAATTCAAAAACGCTTTTCATTTAGATAGAA
>PVKH010005000.1:0-22616 GCA_004027955.1 Chaetophractus vellerosus
TCAGCTCCCCTGAGTTGTTTTTTTTTTTTTTTTTCATTTGTTTGCTTATTGTTTGTTTTTGTTTTTAGGAGGCACTGGGGACTGAACCTGGGACTTCCTATGTGGCAAGCAGGCGCCCAACCACTTGAGCCACATCTGCTCCCCGAGAATGTTTTTAAAAAGATCTTTGGGTCTGACCACTTACCCAGGGCTTGTGACCCTCTTTATCTGCCAGCAACATCATTATCACCTCTTGTTAGAAATGCAGAATCAGAGGCCTTACTCCAGGGCTACTTAGGCAGAATCTACATTTTGTCAATGATTCATATGCATGGTAAAATCTGAGAAACGCCAATTATACCATCTTAAACACTTAGTGATGTAAAACTCCCTGCATTTTGGAGAAGCTCATTTTGCCTTAGCAGACTCTTAGAAGTTAGAAGGTTCTCCCTATGTTGAGTTCAGACTTGACCTTTTTCCCTTTCCCATTTGTTCCTGGTTTCATACCCAGGGCCTTACACAAGTCCACTCTTCATTTTTTTTCATGACAGTCCCTCAAATATATCAAAGCAACTTATCCTGCCTGAGGGTTTTCCAGGCCTACATATCCTAGAACTTGTCTAACAGAATATCAATTTTATAAGATATTCTGTGGAAACAAATAGTTCAGTGCTCATATAAGTTACAACTATGTTTTATCTTGGGAAGTCTCCTATGAGGCACTAGCAGAAAAGAAAAACAGTTTTGCTTAATCCAGTTTTTCTAAACTGATTTGTCCAGGAAGACATTTCCACTAATGTAATAACGAGTAACATCTTCAAAATTTGCAGAATGTATTTTGGGAGGGGTGGCTCTAGGCTGGAGTTTCTTTAGGTACTCTGGGGTAAGCTGAATAGTGGTTTCCAAAGATATCCAAGTCCTCATCCTTGAAATCTGTGAATGTTGCCTGATATGGCTAAGGGGACTTTGCACATGTGATTAAGTTAAGGAAATTGAGATGTAGATATTATACTGAAGGATCTTGGTGGGCCCTAAATATAAGAGAGGCAGAGGGAGATTTGACTTGAGACAGAAGTCGGGGAAGTGACAACAGAAGTAAGAGGTTGAAGTAATGTGAGAAAAGGGTCACAAGCCAAGGAATGCAGGAGGACTCCAGAAGCCAGAAAACCCAAGGAACCGGATTCTCCTCTAGAGCCTGCAGAAGGATCCAGTCATCTTGACACCTTGACTTTAGCCTGGTGAAACTGATTTCAGATTTCTGGCCTCCAAGCATTGTAATAGAATAAATTTATGTTCGTTTAAGCTACCAAGTGTGTGGTAATTTGTTATAGCAGTTGTAGGAAACTAATATATACTCCTCATATCACTGCCGGCTCAAACTCTCCAATGGCTTTCATTTACTCTTAGGAAAAAAATCTAAGCTTTTTACCACAGCCTGCAAGGTTGTATCCAATGTTGCTAACTATTTAATGTCAGTCTCTACTACTCTCTCCTGTTCATTATGCTTTTTTTTGTTGTTGTTGTTGTTTTTTTGTTGTTGTTACATATCCCCCCCTTTCTGCTTGCTCTTACTGTGTTCATTTTTGTGTTCTTCTGTGTCTGCTCTGTCTGTCCCCGTTGTGGCGACGCACCGAGTCAGCTCACCACACAGGTGGCTCTGCTCCGTTCGCGGGCGACTTGCCCTGCCCACAGAGGCTCCGCCCCGCCCACAGCGGCTTGCCCTTCTCAAGGCAGTCCACCCGCCCAGAGAGGCCTCCGGGAACCGAACCCGGGGCCTCCCATGCGGTGAACCGGCCCCCTATCTACTGGGCTACAGCCGGCCCCCTCATTATGCTTTAACTGCATGCTTTTACTTCTGTTGCTTGAACTTGCCAAACTCAGTCCTGACTGAGGGCCTTTGCACTTCCTGAGACCTCTTCCTGGAACCCTCTTTTCCATAGATTTCCACAAAGCTGGCTCCTTTCCATCATGCAGGCTCCAGCTCAAATGGCCCCTTTCTAGAGAGACTTCTCCTGACTACTGCATGTAAAGTAGGCCCATTGCTACCCCCTGGTCTTCCTCTCTCTTATCTTGCTTCCTCTATTCATAGTGTTTGTTACTATCTAATATTGTCTTATTTATTGTTTACCTATTTGTTTTTACATTGCTGTGTTGAGAAGAGAGTGTGGCACACAGCAGGTGCCCAGAATATATTTTTTAATTGCATGTATGGATGAATAATTGAACATGAATATGATTTCGACTCTCTTTGCTATCTTGGTTGCTTCCCTTGGAATATGTTACAGTTGACTTATGTCTTTAAAGTTTTGATTCCCAGGGCTGACTCCCAATATTATGACCCTGAACAGACCAGTGTCAAGCAAAGCAGAGAAGACATTTCTTGAGGGGTTCAGGGAGATTATACTTTACAGTAAAAAGCATAAAGTATACCTTTTTGGGTTTGAATATTTTATAATACATTTTAAAGAAAGAATCAATATCTGAGCCTCTTTTTTTAACAAACTCAGGTGGTATTAATATTGGCATCTTCCCTGGTTACTCTGTCTAGATTTGCAAGGTTCCTTTCCCTGACCTCCTTACCTCCTTCCCTACTTCATTATTCTTCTCAATTTCTGATCACTAGCTCTAATATCTTATATATTTTACTTACTGTTTTTGTTTGGTGTCTGTCTGACCACTCTAGAATATAATTGTATTCTGATGAAGATTTTGCCATTAAAAATCTGCTGTCTCTCTAGTGCCTAAAAGAATGCTTAGCACACAGTGGATGTGCAATAAATGCATGTTAAGTGAATGAGTATATGAGTATATTAACCAGCTAAGTTTATTCACTCAAATACTGGCCAGAAAATGATTTAAAATAATTAATTTTTAAAATGTTTTCTGTACATTTTTGAAAAGAGGGAGCTACATGCTCACACACACACACACACACACACACGCAAATCCATTTCTTCTTTTTCCTATGTACACAGCTAGATTACATTTCTGTTTTCCCTGCCTTCAGGTGTAGCTTGTGGAATGTTCGCAGAAATGGATATACTTCACTCCCATGTCTGAATCTCCCAAACCTAATCCTCTCTGGTCTTTACTCTTCTGCTGCAACATGTTAATGCCATGACAATATTGAATATCATGTGCTGAGAATAGCAGAACCTCTGCCAGTCTACAGTTTTGTGGAACCAAACAGGAAATGGCCTCAACTTTTTAGGTGAGGGAGAAATAGATTCCTGTTATACATGAGCCATATAATACATCTTGGGGCATATTTGTCACTGCAGTTAGCCTATCTCCAACAAATAAATTTGTACGAAAAATATACTTAACCTATTAATTCAGTTATATGCACAAAAGGCTAAGATAGATTCAGGATGGATGATATTTTCATTATCACCTTTGTTTTTTTCCTGCATTCTATCTTTGAGGTCCCTGATTACACATAATAACTTGGGATGACAGTATTAAGGAATGGGTTGTTGGAAAACTAGGCCACTCCTAAAGGATGACTTTAAATCATTCTTTCTCTCTTCTGGGTGGTAGAAAGCAATATCCCAGCTTTAGCTTTTCTTTCTCATCAGGATGATTTATGGAGGCCCCAGAATTATTAGGATTGCAATAATGTTTGGTTGTTCCCCTATGTGCCAAAACACTGTCATTAAAGAATCAACAGTCTTGCAATTCCCCTCACACATCTCCTCATTTGCAAAGGCATGTGTAAGCACTGTGAACCCCACAAGCCCTCCGTGAAAGCTCAAATCAGCAATCTGGTGTGTTCAGTAAACATAGATGGAAGAGGTTGGAGACATGGAGCCCATTACAGCTGACACATGCTCTTCACCAACCTTATTGCACAAATGTGTAATGCTTGATCCATTCTTCAGAGTAGATTTATCTCTTCCCTTATTTGATTTCCACAATATCCCATGAGGTGTTTGGGTATGTATTATAGTTTCCATTTTGTGTGTGTATGTGTCGGGGCGGGGGGGCTGAGAGAGAGGAATTAAAGAAAGTGCCCTAATTTGGGGTGGCTAACGAATTCTTATGGGAGAAAAGGGGCAAAATCATCAGAGGGGGTAAGCTGATACCTCCTGGATGAAAGTTCCCTTTCATGGGGAAACAGGGATAGGACTAGGGCCAAAGCAGGGAAAATGAATGGTTATCATTTTTGAAACCCTTTACTTTGGTTTAGGGAAGAAAGATACATTTAGTTTAGTTCTAAAGAACAAGTTCTTTTACAGGTAGCTGAAGGTCACCAAATTGCTCTTCCTTGCTCTCTTTAGGTTATCTTAAGTGAAAATAGGCTTGAAATTCTTTATTTGCCTTTATTTTTGCTAGGTGAGTAGTTTTAGAAGCGGAGGAGAAAGTTGTTAGGAGGCCCTGCAAAATGAAGGAACAACAAGGTTGTTGACTAAGCAGCATTCTGCCCTAGCTTGCTAGAGCTTATTCCACTGATCACATCACTGACACATTTCAGAAATGATGATGTCCATCCCATTGGGTATAGCCAAGGGGCTTCATTATTCAGAACTCCTGGAGTTCTGCACCTTTCAGGCCCTGGAGAAGACATTCTTAACTGGAAGTGGACAGGCTGAACATCCTGAAATTAGGAACATCCCTTTTGTGTGCTTGTGTACATTTTACAAGAGAGAGGGTCCAGAGACTTCAACTCATTTTTGAAGGAGCCAGAAATCCCTAAGGGGTTGCTTTTCAAGGATTTATAGCTATAGAATATTTTGTGCTGTACCTAAGGATGTCCGAAGACTTTCTATGGGAAAATAGTGATTTAATATATGATGAAAGGGACACAGAATCTTCTTAGGTAGGACTTCTGCCTTATGGATATAGATTGAACCACATAAAACCTATGAATGTCCATTCCTGTAATCTTAGAGAATCCCTCTGGCTCCATGGTGATCAGATTTACTATCTTGTCAAAAAATAATAAAAGAAAGCATCTCATTCTAAGAAGAAAATGCCTAGCATAACACAATCCTGTAGACTCATTCCAGGTAAGTGAATGAAACAGAAAGCTTCTATCTTGTATACTGATGTTGACCCATGTCTCTACAGTGATGAGTTTAGTTCAAAGAGTTACTGAAAGCAGCCACAGTTGCTAGGGCATCAGATAGGGAAATGGGAATGCAGGCAGTTGTTTTGTTAAGCATTTCTTCACTTTGAATTTCAGTGGGATTGACAGGGTCATGCTCACAACTCTGGCTCCAAACTTGCTGTCATAGGACAGGTTCACAGTGACATTTTCAGAACTGGCTGCTTAACCAAGCGTGAACAACAAATGAAACCCTTGCCCCTGGAGAGTACTGTGCTCCAAGCTCAGGGGCTATGGAGGGAGAGAGTAAGATGGCAAAGAGGGATAGCCTCAAAGTTGCCCTAAAATATGGGAAATTATAAAGCTCATTTTTTAAACTTGAATTTAAACATTAGTTTTGTTTGGGGCACCTTGTGCAAACCTCTGAGGCCAGTTGTTGACAACTAGCTGGCTCTTTTGTATTTTGATCTTAGGAGTTGACTCTGGGGAAGCTCCTTTTCTAGCTTAGAAATGAGATAACGTAATTCTTAGTACAGTATTGATTCAGGAAAATGATTTTTTTGTCTGTGTAATTTGGGTTCTAAGCATTGAATATAATCAGTAATGGGGTCAGGGACCACAGGAGGTTGCCTATAATTGATGTTGAGTCAGTTCCTTTTCTATTTCTTTTAGGAAGATATTGGAATTTCCTAGATGTCATCACATTATTGCTGGCCACTTTATATAGCAAATGGCAACTGGGTCTAATTTTCCACTCAGAATGTAAAATATATTCAAGAGGCTGAAATGAAAATGCAAAAGATGAAGACTATATCTTCTTTATATTCTATTTTTTTTTCATTCTCTACCTTCACCCCTTACTTTACCTACTGATTTGAAAATATTCCTTATCTCTGTATTCATTTCCCTGTCTTCTTAGAAATTACAAATTCATGGTTCAGCTACAAAACAATTACTGTGGCATTGTATCCAGCCCTCGGCTCTCACCCTTATTCAAACTCTTAAACTTTTTGTTGACTAGGTTCTTGGATGTTTTACTATGGCTTAAAGGAAGGAGATTGGGAATCAAAATCCATTTGCCCAAAGAAGGTATATATGCATGTGTATATATGAATGTGAGCAATGGGGCAAGGAGTAGGGGACTTTGGAGACAGGGTAGAGATAGAACAGGACACTAGATGTAGGGTTCATTCTTTCAGTTAGAGGGCAGAAATTCTAGTTCCATATTCACCCCTTGCTAGCTATGTGACTTTGGAATTAAACTTTTTAAGCCTAAATTTCCTCATCTTTAAAATGAGAGTAGTGCATACCATGCCTGCCCTCTCGTAATAATGAATGAAAACCAAATGAAGTAATAGCTTATTTAAAATATCAAATGGTGGATTGGTCAGGAGAGGTTAGACTATGCCGTGGTGACAAACAATCCCAGAATTTCAGTTGCTTAAAGCAACAAAATTTTAGTTTTTGCTCACACTAATGTTCAAAATGGGTTGGATGGGTTGGCAGGGGGACTTTTATTGTAGTTTCTAAGAGATATAAAATTCCATTGTTTTGTGATTCTTCCATCTTACTATGTGCTTCCATGATTAGTGCATTAGGAAAGGAAGGCTCTGAAGTCAAACATTGACAATTGCATACTTGGGCCTAGATAAGACATACACTTATGTTCACATTTCATTGGCCAGAAATAGTTACATGGTCTTTAACTGTAGAGGCCATGGAAATATCATTCCCCAAGAATCTTTTAAACTTAATAATGTCAACCATAGATAGTATTATTGAATTTCATTGATTCTAAGATGCATGTTTTTTTTTCCTTTTTAATATCTCTGAAATTGGAATGCATTTTGTAATCAATATAGTTTTATAATCACCATAGGCCATTCTTTCATAAGTTATCTCTGAAACCAGAATGCATTTTACAATTGATGGTGTCTCAGATTTGATAATAATATAATATGATATTATTGCTACCTCAGAAGTGCTAGATGGTGTTTCTTTCACAACTGTGAGCTCTAGGCTAAGGCCTTCCTCTCAGCTCTCTTGAGCTTTCCTATACCATTTAGAAGTGACACAGGTAAGGGACTAGTGGGAAGAGAGAGTTCCTTGAGCCTTTCTTTTACCCTTTGCCTAGCCCCTACCCTGACATTGGGCCCTGGTTCTGAGATGAGTCTTTGAGGTTATAAATGTTCATAAAGGCTTATGAGATTGCAGTTTTCTCAATGGCAGTGACAGTGTCTTTTCTCTCTATCCATTTAATCTTTCAGCTATGCAGAGGGTCAGGATCTATGCTTATTTTTGATTCAGTGATTCATTCTTGCTGCCAAAGGAGTGTGACCATCACCCCATTGCACTCTTGCTTTAGGGGATGCTGACTTATTTACCTTCATCCCTCTCATTGCCTTCTAGGTCTTTACCTTGAGACCTCAGATGCTGCCTTCTCTCTTTTCTGGTTTCCTCACCTACAGGCTTTGAGTGTTTGCTTTACAGACCTGTGCACTCAAACCATGATGGCTGACCTGAAGAAAGAGAGACTGAAAGTTGGAGGCTGGAGGGGGGGTGGAATAGAAGCTGGGCTGAATCTTAGCCTGAAGTCCTCTGAGGGCTAAAGGAGGGAGAAGAAAGCACAGGTTTTCTTCATTGGCCACTTGTATATCTTCTTTGAAGAGACAAATTGTGTGGGTCTCCTGGGCTCCAGGTCCTGCATCACCGTACTATATACACACCACTGCTAATAACATGACATTGGGCTAAAGAACTGAGGTTAACCTTTCACTCTATTCTCCTTTGTCACCCAGGCAGTCTTTTACATCTTATTGGGTATTTAAACCCTCCTGATTGTAGCCGAGATAATAACGTTTATTGGAATTAATGGCTATGGAAAGACGTACTTTTTGGTAACTACTGGGTAACACATCTAATTTTAAGTTAGAACCAACTAGTTGGCATTCTTTTATTTCCCTTTCAATAATGTATTTTATTTAATCCTCACAACAATCCTGTGAAATAGTTACTACTTTGTCCTCATTTGATACACTGGGATACTGAGTAACATAAGTAGCCCACCCAAAGATGGTATGGTGGCTTGGAGCGATGTACCCCAGAAAAAACATGTTCTTAACTCATTCCTGTGGGTGTGAACCCTTGTAAATAGGGCTTTTTGATGAGGTTACTTCAGTTAAGGTGTGGCCCAAGGGAATCAAGTCTTAATCCTATTACTAGAGGGTTTATAGAGAAGGCCTCAGAGGAGAAAGATACAGGGAGTCAGAAGCTGGAAGTCAATGGAAACTGGAAGAGAGGAGAAGCAGGAAAGGCTGCCATATGCATTGCTGTATGTTCCATATGTCTGTCCATGTGAGAGAAAAACCAAGGACCAAGGATTGCCAGCAGCCAGCCCCAGAATGCCATTCCCTGACTTCACCTTGATTTTGTACTTCTCTTACCTCAAAACTGTGAGCCAAGAAATTCCTGTTATTTAAGTCAACCCCTTGCATGGTATTTGTTTTAGCAGCTAGGAAACCAAAACAGGGTTTAACCTGTAGAGTTCAGATTTAAACACAGGAATTCTGAATCCAAATGTTAGCTCCACCCTACACTGCCTGCTCTACACTAGGCGGTGTGCTTTTTAAAAATTTTAATTAGAGCAGTTACAGGACAGAAATATCATACAGAAAGTACAGTGTTCCCATATACTCCACTGTCACACACACGGTTTTCCCTATTAATAGCATTTTGCATTAATGTGATGCCTTTGTTACAATAGATTTAACAATATTATTATAATTATCCTATTAACTAGAGCCCAACATTTATATTAGGGTTCACTTTGTGTTGTGCAGTTCTATCATTTTTTTTTCCCTGGTAAGTTACATACAACCTAAACTTTCCCATTTTTTTCACCTTCCAATATACAATTCAGTGGCATTAATTACATTCACAAAGTTGTGCTTCCATCACTGTCATCCAGTGCCAAAACTTTTCCAAATTTAACATTAACTCCCCATTCCCCACCTCCACTCAGCCCCTGGTAATCTGTATTCTAGTTTCTGACTTTATGAATTTGCATATTCTGCTTATTTCATATAAGTGAGATTATATAATATTTGTCCTTTTGCGTCTGGCTTGTTTTACTCAACATGATGTCTTCAAGGTTTGTGCGTGTTGTCACATGTATCAAACCTTCATTCCTTTTTGCAGCTGAATAATATTCCACTGTATGTATATACCACATTTTGTTTATCCATTCATCTGTTGATGGACACTTGGGTTGTTTCTATCTTTTGGTGATTGTGAATAATGATGCTATGAACATTGGTACCCAAATATCTGTTTGAGTCCTTGCTTTTAATTTTTTTTGGTGTATATCTAGAAGTAGGGTTGCCTGGTCATATGGTAATTCTATACTTAACATTCTGAGGAACTGCCAAACTATTTTCCACCTTTGTTGCAGCATTTTACATTCCAACCAAAAATGTATGAGGGTTCCTATTTCATTCACCAATCCTCTCTAATATTTTCTATTTTTCATTTTTAAGAAGATAGTAGCCATTCTTGTTGGTGTGAAAGGGTATCTCATTGTGGTTTTGATTTGAATTTCCTTGATGGCTTGATGTTGAGAATCTTTTCATGCCTTTATTGGCCACTTGTATATCTTCTTTGAAGAGATGTTTATTCAAGTCTTTCCCCTATTTTTTATTGGGTAGCATCCATGTTATCACATGTACTTCTATGAATTTTATAATTTTGGTTCTCATATTTAAGTCTTTGATCCATTTTGAGTTTATTTTTGTATATGGTGTGAGGTAGGGACCTACAGTCATTCTTTTGCATATGGATATCCAGTTCTCCCAGCCCCATTTATTGAAGAGACTTTTCTTTCCCCATTGAGTGGACTTGGCACCTTTGTCAAAAATCAGTTGGTCAAAGACATGAGGATTTATTTTTGAACTCTCAACTCTATTGTTCTATATGTCTGTGCAAGTACCATGCTGTTTTTGATTAGCGTAGCTTTGCAATTATTTAAATTAAGAAAGTGTGAGTCTTCCAACTTTGTTCTTCTTTTTCAAGATAGTTTGGCTATTTGTGGTCCCTCCTTTCCATATGAATTTCATGATTGGCTTTTCTATTTATGTGAACAAGTCTGTTGGAATTTTTATTGGGACTATGCTGAATCTGTGAATTGCTTTGGATAGAATTGACATCTTGATGATATTTAGTCTTCCAATCCATGTCCTTCCATTTATTGAGGACTTTAATTTCTTTCAGCAATGTTTTATAGTTTTCCATTTACAAATCCTTTACAACCTTGGTTAAGTTTATTTCTAGATATTTGATTCTTTTAGTTGCTCTTGTAAATGAATTTTTTTAAAATTTCCTCCTTGGAAATACTGCTGATTTTTAAAAAAAGAAGTATATAATTCATACACGAACATACATAAACAATAAATGTATAGTCAAAGTTGTGAACTTATAAAACATACATGTATAACATCATACAGGCATCCAATATATCACCCCACCACCAACACCTTGCAATGTTGTGAAACATTTGTTACAAATTATGAAAAAATATTGTCAAAATATTACTACTACTGATTTTGCATGTTGATCCTGTATCACACCACTTTGCTGAATTAGTTTATTAGCCATAGTAACTTTGTTGTGGATTTTCTGCATATAGGATCATGTCATCTGCAAATAGGGAAAGCTTTATTTCTTTCTTCCAATCTGGATTCCTTTTTCTTGCCTAATTTCTCTGGCTAGAATTTACAGTACAATGTTAAACAAAAGTAGTAACAGTGGGTATCCTTGTTTGTTCCTGATCTTAGTGGGAAATTTTTCAGTTTTTCATCAATGAATATGACTTAGCTGTGGCTTTTTCATATATTCCTATTATCATGTTTGGGATGTTGCTTTCTATTCCTAGTTTTAGTATTATTCCTAGTTTTATTTTATTTATTTTTTATCAAGAAGGGGTGTTGGGTTTTGTTAAATGCCTTTTACTGTGTTAATTGAAATGATCATGTGTTTTTCCCTTTGGTTTATTAATTTAGTGGGTTACATTCATTTGCTTTTCTTATGTTGAACTGCCATTGCATTATTGGGTATATCTCACTTGATCATTATAATTTTTCTAATGTGTTATTGGATTCGGTTTGCTGGTATTTTGTTAAAGATTTTTGTATCTGTATTTATGAGGGATATTGGTATTTTGTGTTTTTCTTTCTTATGATAATGTCTTGTGATAGCCTTATTTGACTTTAGTAGTAGGGTAATGCTGGCCTCATTGAATGAGTTGGAAAGTGTTCCCTCATATTCAATTTTTTAGAAGTGTTTGAACAGTATTGGTTTTAATTCTTTGAATGTTTTCTAAAATTCACCACTGAAGCCATCTGGTCCTGGACTGTTCTAACTGATTCAGTCTGTTTACTTGTTAGTGGTCTGTTGGTATTTTCTATTTCTTCTTGAGTCAGTGTAGGTAGTTTGTATGTTTCTAGGAATTTGTCCATTTCATCTTGGCTATCTGATTTATTGCCATACAATTGTTCAGTGTGTCCTCAAAATCCTTATTTCTATAGAGTCAATAGTAATGTCTCCCTTTCATTTCTGATTTTAGTTATTTTTCTTCTCTCTTTTTGCCTTGCCTGCGGCGACTTGCCTTCTTGAGGCGCCTGCCTTCTCGAGGAGGCCCCGGGAACTGAACCTGGGGCCTCCCATGTGGTATACCAGGGCTCTACCAATTGAGCCACAGCTGGTTCCCCCATAGCTGACTTTAGAATCTGACAGGATTGGGCTCAAATATTGGTTCTGCCACTTATTTTGCCTTTTTAAGTCAGTTTTCTTAACTATAAAAATTGGGCTTAGTAATGCCCAATCAAGAAACCATACAGTTTAAGTGCAATAAATATTAGTGTATTTTTAACAAAGAAAGCAGGATAATTGCGGTTAAGTTCTTGTGATTTAGAGCCAGAGACTTGAGTTCAAAGTTTTGCTCCACTAATTACCCAAAGTCAGCATCAATGTTCTACTTCTAGCCTAGTCCTTAGCATCTTTCTGGGCTCCCTGTCTATGCCTTGCTTTTCATGTCAGATATGGATGGACCCAGCAAACTCCTTGGACAGACAAATTATAAAATGCTGGATCTGAATAAAGGGTTTATTGTCATTGCAAAGGGGGAGAAGGTACAAGTAATTGATGATCATCTCTTCAGTCTCTTAACAAAAGCTGTGCATGGCTCTGGCCAGCTCCAGCTTCCCTGGGCTTGGACTATTCTTTGGACAAGAACAAGTGCCAGGGATGGGGACCAACTCCTTAGAATGTGGGGAAAGGTAAGATGGCACTTGAAAGATAAAGTGTCCTTTCTTTCTTGACAAAGAAAGAGCTAAACACCGCCATTTGGTTTGGCTTGAGTAGAGGGATGAGCTCATAGGATTTGGGCAATTTGCAATCAGATTGTCTCTTTGCCTGGAAAACCAGTGATTCAGCAGTTTTCCAATCAGGAGAAGAAGGGCTGAGAGTGTTGGAGATCATGACTCTGAAGAAAGCAGGTTATCTTTTTTGAAGACTTGACAGCAGTCAGACTAGAGAGAGATAAGTTTAGCATGTATAATTGAAATTCACATACGATTCTAAATCTACATTGTAGATAGTGAAAACCACAGGCTCTCCTATAGTATGTCTTTCATCAGAGTTGTATGAAAGCAGCAATGATTGCTTTGATTTTATCTTGTTGTATTTCCTCTGCCCACCTTTAGGGAATCTGCAAATATGCTAAAGGATGGCCTAAAGATGAGCAGACAAAGGAGAGATGAGCTAGTAGGCCAGAGGCTTGGACCTGAGCGGGAGGAGCAGCGGGCGCCACACAGCAGTCTGGGAGCTCCTCTAGTCTGTTTTAGTTTCCTAGGCTGCTTCAAGTAAATTCCATGAAACGGTTCAGCTTAAACAACGGGGAATTATTTGCTCACACTTAGAGTCAGGGAAAATGTTCAAATCAAGGCTCATCAAGGCAATGTTTACTTCCCAAAGACTGACTGCCGGTGATTCTTGGTTCCTCCGCCACGTTGTCGTATGGCAAGGCACCTGGTGTCTGCTGGTCTCTCCCTAGTCTTGTGGGTTTCATTGATTTCAGCTTCTTGCTTCCTGTAGTTTTCTCTCTCTCTGTCTCTGTCTCTCTTTATCTCTTCATTCCATTTATAAAGGACTCTAGTAATAGGATTAAGACCCATCTTGAATGAGGTGGATCACACCTTAACTAAAATAGCCTCATCAAAAGATCCTACTTCCAATGGGTTCACCCCCCACAGGAATGGATTAGCTTTAAGAACATGTTTTTCTTGGATACGTTCAGCTCTAAACCACCACATAACCCCACCCCCAACTCCATCCCCAAGGTTCACAGGCTCCTTCGTCCCTGGTCATTTGGATCAGTGGGCTCTTAAATGCAAGGAACTTTTCAGGATTGGAATGAACCTTGAGGTTTGTAGAAGCAAAATATTCCATTGTAAGACTCAAATTTCTAAAGTTTTTAATGCTTTAAATTCCTGTTTTAAGTGCTTTGTAATGTGAATTGTATCTGGAATGGACTAGGAAGAATTGTTTTTTGAGAACTTTTATGTAAGACCCTTTTAGAAGCAGAGAAATCACTTTTTAATTACCTTTTAAAAACTTTGCATTTTCAATTATGCAGAGTATATGAAATTTTCCCCCCTCTACTGCCCCTCTCCTTAGTCCTCTCAGAAATCCCGATAGTTCTAAAACCTTGTTTTTAAAAATAGTCATGTAATTTCTCTACAAAATGCAGAATTTGCAAGAACCCAGCTCCCTATGCCTGGGAAATCTCTCATTAATAGTAAAGAGGAAGATGGGTCCTTCCCTTCCCACTGGATCTGCTTCTTGGCTTTCTCAGAATGCTGTTCTTCACCTAGGCTAGGAGACCCACAGGGCAGAGTGAGGCCCTGACTGATGAAAGAGAGGGCCAACCCCAGAGCTCTGTGGGAACAAAAGAAGCAGAAATACCTGCCAAATGCAAAAGAGGAAAAATTATAGGACAAGACCCCTGGGTTAGAAACTCACAATGTTTAATACCAAAGGGCCAGGAACTTGCTATTTGGATGATCGTGCTATAAAGTTTCAAAGATGCCATGAGATTTATTAATAGTTGGAGCATTGAAACCTTTGGCTGCTTGCAGTATTGCCCTTTTGAATAATAAATTTGTCTTTTAAAATATCTGGAACTTGTACTTGATGTTCTTTACTGATTTAAACCAGGCAGGAGGAAGTAAATCAGATTATCATCATCCTTGGGAAGGAGAGTAATTGAGAATGTTAAGTTTCCAGCCAAAGTTACTGGAAGTTTCTTGTTTCACTTTTTTTTTTTTTTTTTTTTTTTCATTTTGAAGGGAGAGAAAGAAGACGAAGAAAGCCAAAGGTAAGAAGTTATTTTCAGGAAAGCATATCTTCCAGGTTCCCATTCTTGTCTCCTGGTGAGTTGCAATTTATTGTTCCTTAGATTTGCCCTAAAGTTATAATGGTCCCAAGAGCTCCTCTTTCAGTGGGGCAAAGAATTTTGCCCCTGTACGGGATAGGGGTCATAGGGATTATTTAGGGACATTAGCTACCCCACAATCAGAGAAGAGATTTTCATGTGGCAGAACAACTTCAGGATCATTGTGTTTCATAGTTTGTTGACTGTACCTGTATTGTAAAGGATCTCGATTGGCTTATTTTTTAACTAATGTGGGATTTTTACAAATTGTTAGCCTTATCCTCTTTTATTGTAAGGTGGGCTTTTTTCCCTTTTAGTAGGTCTGTGTGACATTTCCCTCTTGCTTATGAGACTTGCCTCCATATCTGTTATCCTTCACAAACCCAGCCTTCTCAAAACATGTTGTTGAACAGCTTTTCTGGTAGTGAGTAAATGACAGGAAGGAGATTAGTTTGGGAAAGTGTATGGACTTTGGTGCCAGATGGATCCAGACTCTGCCTCAACTAGCTCTGTGGCCTGGGCGCCCGTGAGCGCTTGGAACTTCTGCTTCCTCATTTATAAAATTGGGCTGATGGCATTTGCTTGGCTGAATGGTTGCAGGAATAGGAGTGTCTGTGTACGAAGTGCCCAGCTTAGTCTCGGCTGGTCGATGAGTTTGTGGGTACAGATTGGACAGAATCCAACAATCCTTTTCTGCCTAATTCCCCTAACAACCTGGCTTTATGAGTTCGTAGATTGAAGTTGGAGGTAAGAAAATTCACTTTATTAGGAGTGGAGATATCAGGCACCCAGAACTCCAGGTCCCCTTAAAGCACTTGAAATATCAATTCCAGCTCCCTTTTGTGGGAAATGCCTTAAGAGTTTTAAACACTAACAGACTCTGAAGTCTTCTCAGGAGTCACAGGAATTGTAGGCTAATTACAAAGTGCCAGTGGAGGGCCTCATGAGTAATGGTTGCATTCTGAATTGGTTCTGGGGATAATTAATCAGCATAACTTTGTGGCCTTCCAGAGCCTTCTTCTCAGCAGCAACAACTTGATTAGTTTGGACAGATAATAATAGTTTGGTACTTAAACAGAACTGGCTTTATAATGCTCATTTTCATGATATTCATTTTCTTTCTCTTGACTATTTTTTTGTTTAATTATTTAAAGACCTGAAAATTCGTTTCTTTATAATCTGTACTAATTCTTGGGGTTCTAGTTTTGATCATTCATATGTTATGAGTAAGGGATAGAATTTTCTCCCTCTTTAAAGCGACACAGCAGTGAAACAGCTGTCACACTCTATTTCTTACCACTGAGCTCCTGCTGATTCTTGAGGCAGAACCAGTAACATTTTATTAAATTGATGAAAGTGGTAGATTTATGTGATGAAAAGGGCACTGGACTTAGGGTGACCACTGGTCTCAGTTTGGGATTTTTCCTGCCTTAGTACTGAAAATCTTGTGTTGTGGGAAGCCTCTCAGTCCTGGGCAAACAGGTAGGGTTTTCCTGGTCTGTCCTGCTTTAAAACCTGAATGAGCCATGTCCCAGGAACCCCCTCAGTCACCCTAGCTGGAAAAGGAGGGTGGAAATATGAGTTCTAGTCCTTACTCTATATTTACACAGCCTTGTAACATTGGCCAAATAATTTCTCTGGGGTTCAATTTCTTTATTGATAATAGAGGATGTAGATCAAATAATCTTGAAGGTCCTTATCGATGTGGATTCTCTGTGCTTAAGAGGCAGTTTATTATTGGAATTTACCCTCTGCATCATACTTAAGGTTTTGTTGTTTTTTCCTCCTGAGAAATTAGTATCCAGTTTGCTCTGAAAGATCATGTAAATGAATTTAGACTCCAAACTGAATAAAAACACTCCTGTTCCTTCTGAATCAAATCTCAGCTGTGGAGGGAGATGCTGCTGCCGGGTGCTGTAGCAAGCAGGTGCTGTTCTTGTTGATGTTAAAAAACGAACACCCAAAGCAAGTGTCCTTCTGTTTCATGGCCTGGGAGGAGATTGGTTGGGGATTTTCTGTCTTAGCTAACAGGCAGTATTTCCCCGCTGGTGAGATGGAAACCATGGTTGTGACTTTGGAATCAGGCCTATTTACAAATGGGAATAAATGCTCCCAAGCCTAGACCAACCATGTGCACAGAGTTGGGAACTAGGAAGACACTGAACCTCTTTGGGTACTTGGAGCTGGTAGTGTTGGTTCTGAGAGGACCCGTGAACACCCAATGTAATGATAAACTTCAGATTGTCCACAATGGGCTGGGCCCTGGGCTCAGGATGCTGATACAAATAAGACAAAGCCACGCCTTCCAGCAGACCACTGTTTGTGAGGGGCATGGAGTAGTAATTAAATTACTAAACACAATATGGCAAGTGCTATAATGGCGGCATGGGCAGAGTGCCATGGGGGTGGGGGCAGCAGAGGAGGCAGTGATTAATTCTACTTGATTCTGCTCCATAGGCACATTGGCACCCCACTCGCAGTCCACTGGCTTACCCAGGTATGTCCATAGCCCCAAGGGTGTTACTTGGGAGTGAGAACAAGATGCTTAAAAGCTGTGTTTCCACAGTTCATCTTTGGATATAACAGGATAGATGTTATTATTATTGTTGATGTTTAAGGCAAAAATCAAGGTAACAAGAATGATTTGGACTTATATTGAGGATTCCTGAAACCCAACTTATTTCCTTTAAGCTTTTCACTTTATTAGCTGGCAAGTCACTATCTGCACACATTATAAATGTGCCCTTTAAAATCCAGTGCTTTTGCTTTCTCCCTGCAATGGCAGATAGGAGAGAAATTTGGCTTCTGTCATTTTGAATCATTGTTCTCTTTTTAAATAACAGTAAAAGAATGACTCCAACATGGAGTTTCTAGTGAAAATGGACACCAGTGCAGCGCTGTGGCTAATGGTGTAATAATTTTTGGCATAAAGTGATGCATGATGCTTGATTTTAACTACTTTACATTCAGGAAGGCTTGACTTTTGTGTTTAATAATGAGAAGTTTGGAAATTTATGGAGTGCATTTCTTCTTAGAAACATGGAGCATATCACGTATTTTTCTGATTTATCTTCATAACATCCTTGAGAGGAGGTAGGAAAAGGTATTGCTCTGTATGTTTTATAGAGAACAAAATAGTCCAGGAACAGGCCTTGCCCAAGAACGCACAGCTAATTAATGAGAACCTTTGCCCTGCTCCCATATCTCCTAACCTAAGGTACTCTCACTAGGTTGTGCTATTTTGCTGTGGTCATCAAGCCATCTCAGAAAGCCACATTTTGTGATGAAAAAGTTCACTTGCATTTGGAGGGTGTGGCAATTTGTGGTTATTTTATGAATCCCCAAAAGAGAAAGATTATGTTTGTGAACTAATCCATTCCTGTGGGTTTGAGGCCCTTTTGACTGGACTGCATTAGTGAGGCATGACTCAGGTTGAGTCCCTGCTCTCTTGCTGGACCTGATAAAAACAGAGACACAGGAAAAAGGAGTCACCATATTTGATCCTGAAATGTGAGAGAAAGGATTCTAGTTTCACCCACAGCTGAGGTGCAAGGAGAGAAGCCCCTGAGAGGCTCAGAGAGCAGGAGGCCCAGGGAGAAAGGAGCCATATGCTTGATAGCTCACAGCTGAACTTGGGAAGAAAGCAGAGCAGCTGAGACTGATACAGGAGGCCTGGTACGAGACAAGCCCTAAGCCTGATTGCCCACAGCTGAGCTCTGGAAGACGCGAGTATCTGGAGGGGAAGACAGAGACCTCAGCAGAGATCGATGGCCATCTTGCTTCACCACGTGGCAGCTGACTTTGGTGAGAAAGCATCTTGGCTGATGCCTTAATTTGGACATTTCACGGCCTTGGAAACGTAAGCTTTTACCCCAAATAAATCCCCATTATAAAAGTTAATACATTTCTGGTACTTTGCTTCAGCAGCCCTTTGGCAAACTAAAACAGATGGTTTATGTAGTGGGAACTCAAAATACTAGATCTGTGGGGGCCCCTCCTCCAGATGTCATTATAGCTGAGACTACACTATTTTGAAGTTTTTATAGCTCCTTTTTTAAAAAATAAAAATTTAAAGTTTGGATCTAAACCGAGTTTCAGAGTATCAATAGTGCCTTTTGTGACAAAACCCCAGTACACTTCATTAAAATCTGAAGCAGTCAGGGAGACACTGTTCTAGATAGTGACCTGGGCATGACAGCTGAGGAGGGGTGAGCAGGATTGGTCAGAGAATCAGGCAGCTGGGTCCTCACGCTAACTCTAACACAACCTCAGTGAGTGACGTTGGGCTGCAATGTCCTATCTGTAAAACGAATGGGCTAAGCTGCTCTATCCAATACAGTAGCTATTTAAATTAGTTGAAACTAAGTAAAATTAAACCTTCAGTTACTCAGTTTCAAGTGCTCAGTAGCACACGTGACTAGCGGCTCCTATACGGGACAGCATAGATATCAAATATTCCCATTATTGCAGAAATTTCTATTGGATAGCACTGGGCTAGGTTACATAAATGGTTTTCCAAATGTGTTTTCCTAACTCCATACATATATATTTTGCATGTGCATGTTTGGAGAGATTTTTATTGCTTGTAACCAAAATTGCCTTTCGTATGATGAGAGGAGAGCTCCTGGGACAAGGAGCAAATTTGAAAGGCTTACTGAAGTGGCAAGCACCTGAGATTGGAGCTGAAGGCCCATCTCTTCTTGATCCCTTTCACGATGCTCTGGCCTGGGTCTCATGTTTCCCATCATGTTGCTTTCTGTCCTCAGCATGCCTCCTTGAGTTCCAGTGAGGAGTCTCTCCTACATGGCCTCCACGTGCCTTGCCAATTCTCACTTCAGTCCCAATCCAATTTTTATTAATCCTTCAACCTTGTCTAATTTCTGCTTCTTCCTCAAAGGTTGCCTCCAAACCAACTACAAACTCATCAGAGAGGCAGCACTGTATAATGATTCAACTCCTGGTTCTCTTGGTTGATAGCTGTGTAATCTTGGGTAAGTTACTTAAAGTCCGTGCCTCAGTTTGTCTCAGCTGTAAAATGGGGGTAATGATAATAGCATCTATCTCTAAGGGATGGTTTGAGGATTAAGCACTTAGTACAGTGCCTGGTGCAATGAGCACATTTGCTGTCATCAGTGACTCATTTGCTTCTGCCATGGTTAACTACTCGTATATATTATTCCCAGTCTGCAGGCCCTCAGAGCTCACTTCTAGGTTCATTTATTAGTACTACAGCCTTTTGATCTATAATTTCACATTTTCACAGAATCCAGCTATTTATCTTTTTGATAACTGAGATGATATTAGCCCAGCTCCAGTCTTTGACACTGCTCTCATTATCCAAGATTTCTTAAGATTTTCACTTCTGGGGCTCTTGTAACATCTACAGGTTCTTTCGGGGTCTTGGAATCAATTAGTCTGGGCCAGGACCTTGAACTCCCATTCTGCTTCCCATCCATCCCTGGCTCGCATTCTTCACTGATGAAGCTTTTTCTACTGTCTGCAGTGTCAGCATCATTTTTCTTAGTGGTGAAGAGAAAAGCAAAAATAAAAGCAAAATAGGATTTGAGTAATTCTGCCTTCTCTCGAAAACTCAGTAACATTATATTTTCTGTTATAGAGATTGCACCTAACCCCAGCTTGTACATAACTTAAAGTGGTTTTATGCTTGTCTCTGTCATGTTGTACAAGGCTTCCCTTATGCCTCATGAATTTGAGTCATGCAGCTGAGCCACTGCAATATGACTTTGCTTCTTCCAGGACTTGTCTCCTTGGCTCCAACTTTCTCTCTTTATTTCCTACCCATAGAGCCATGTGCGAGGGCCTCTATATTTTCCCTTGTTCAGTATCTATCCCCCTGCCATCCCCGGTCTTTTTTGCTCTCTGGGCCCAGGAGTCCAGGCTTCAGATCTGTCCTGATTCAGAAGGCATGGCCTGGGTCTCTTGGGGAGATAGAAATATGGCTACATTTTGGGGTATGGTTGGTGGTGTGTTGAATCCTGTGTTAATCAAGTTTAGATGATATACATTTCTAAACCTGACCTTTGAGCTCTGCTAACCATATTTTCAGCCTGTCTTTGGGGGGGTTAAAGTGTTGGTCAATGCCCTACTGAAGTCAGAAGAAGTTACAAGGAGACAGCTTCCAATTCAACATAAAGAACTTTCTAAAAAGAACTGTCCACAGGAAATAAGTTCCCTGTCATTGGAAGTATTCAAACCAAGACAGGATGATCGTCTGTCTAGGATATTGGAATAAGAAATCCAAGTAGGGGAAGTGGGGAGATTAGAACGAGAAGGCCACTGAAGTCCCTGGTCTGTAAAAAGATTTAACTCTTTTACCTTAAAGGCACCCAGGACAGACTAGGCATATGGCAAATGCTTGTTGTGGGGTTTACACTGCTGAAGCTTAGAGGTCTGAGTCCTCTGTTCCAGGTTCACCTCCTCCTCTAGGCTCTGGATATACTGAACTGTTTTCATTCCCTTAAATATGTCCTGTTTTCTCTGACTTCCTTGTCTTTGAACTTCACGTTCACGAAGGGGCCCCCTACTGGCCTCTCTTTCCACTTCACTAACCTGACCATCAGGGCAGAGATGGTTTGGGCTTGGTGTCCCTCCAGTGTCCACCACTGCACTCTGGGCTTACCTTATAGACTCACGGGGCATACCTCATAGTGCTGTAACCATTTCCTTGTCTATCTCCCAGACTAAGTGTGAGCTCTTCCTGGGCCCCAGGGCTGTGTCTAATGCATCTTTGCTTCTTTCAGTGCCTGTCACAATACCTGGCACAGACTATGTACCTAATCAATGGTTGCTGAATGAATGGAATGGGATGCAACTGTGGGTTGTAGGCATTGCAGACCAACAGTGCATCTGCTCACTGATTTATTTCTGCCTACCTTCCTGTTTGGGGCTTCCTATATGAATCTTCCTAAATGGGACTGAATTACAAAGAAATTTTTGCAGAAAATAAATGATGGTATAAGAAAAATTGCCCAGTGCATTGGAGACACCAAACCACCCAACATTTCTTTCCCAGTTAATGCTGGTAAGAGGCAGAGAAACCGAGCTGTGTTGATCCTTATCTACTTTTCAGGGTGACTGGGCAGAATCGAACTATTCTCTATCTTGCACTTCAGGGAGTAGGTGGATGCCTTAAAATTAAAACCAGCACCTTGTCTGGAATATCAGATCTGGAGAAGTTTTTGTCCAAACAGATAGGCAATGGATGGAGGAATCATTCAGCATGCACTGGAACTTTCTCTGGTGCCTGTGCAATTGTCAAAGTTTGTTTAAAAGCTGTAGTTTGTTAACTTTAATGTATGCATAACAGAATTTAGGAAAGTGTATTGGGGTGGTGAGTATTTAAAAAACTTCAGGGAATAAGTGGGAATTGAAAGTTCCAAACAAGTGTAATTATTACTGCATGCATGTTGTATTCAAACCGTTGGTCCTCCTGGGAACAGTCTGTCTTCACAGAGTGCCTTACTAATGAAAGGGAAAACAAATGTGCCATAGGAGTAGTTCTTTCCTTTTCTTGGACCAACCTTGGGGAATCACTTCAGCTTTCTGTGCCTCAGATTCCTCAGCTGAAAAATCAGGAGTTTATGCCCATCGTTGGGATCTTTTCAGCTTTACATAACTATAAATAAGGCATAAACATTTGTTTTTCCTTCTCCCTCCCCCCGAGAACTGCACCTAAACAGTGGTTTTGCAGCTAAGATGATTTACTTATTGTTTAACATAATGTATGTAACAAATGCTTATAGGAGCCCTACTATGTGCAGGTCATTGAGCTTACAGTAAATTCCCTGTTCTCCTGAAACTAGAACAGAGGTCAGCAAACCTTTTCTGTAAAGGGCCAGATAGAAAAGATTTTCAGGTTTTTGTGCCATACAGCCTCTCTTGCAACAATCCAACTCTATTGTTGCAGTGAGAAAGCAGTCATAGATAGTACATCAACAGATGTGTGTGCCTGTGTTCCAATAAAACTTTATAAAAACCAGGTGGTAGGCTGGATTTGGCCCATGGGCCATAGTTGGCAGACCTCTGACCTAAAAGGGGGAGACAGTCAATAAACATGCAAAGAAATAGATAAATAATATTTAAGGC
>PVKH010005001.1:0-22619 GCA_004027955.1 Chaetophractus vellerosus
CCTTTGACAGCGAACTTCTCCCAGGAACTCATCGACGACCCTTCATCAGTCTTTCATCGGAGCCCCTGGCTTGCAGCCTGCCGGCGGAACCTGGACTTGTGTATCCCCACGGTCACGTGAGAGACTCTTATAAAATCTTATATTTTTAACAGAGATCTCGTGTTGATTCTGTTTCCCGAGAGAACCCTGACTAGAACAGATTATATAGCCATTTGAAATTATTTTTGAGATAGTTTATTTATAGCCATTTTCTATTTAATTATCTCCCTATTCTATACCACTCATGTTGTGTATGATTTTTCAACCAGATAAGCAATGTTGTATGAACAACCTCATTTTTACAATGTCTATAATTTATTTTAAAATGTGTTCTAATTGTATGTCTTCTATTGCTGCTGTAACAAATTATCACATCTTTAGCAACTTAACAACACAAATAAACTAGCTTACCGTTCTGTAGAGTAGAAGTCCAGCATGGGTTTCAC
The DNA here is from genome assembly GCA_004027955.1 of Chaetophractus vellerosus. NCBI lineage: Eukaryota > Metazoa > Chordata > Mammalia > Cingulata > Chlamyphoridae > Chaetophractus > Chaetophractus vellerosus. The sequence goes on from PVKH010005001.1 coordinate 486, forward strand.
TTGGCTAAAATTAAGGCATCAGGAGGACTGCATTCCATTCTGGACTTTCTAGGGGAGAATCTTTTTATTTGCCCATTACAGCTTCTAGGAGCTTCCCACATTCTTTGGCTCAGGACATACTTCCTCTATCTTCAAAGCCAGCAATATTGCCTCTGTCTGACCGTTCTCTGTAGTCATGTACTCTTCTCTCTGTCCAGATCTAGTAAAGTTTCCAATTTTAAGGAGCTACATGATTAATTAGATTGGACCCCCAGAAAATTCAGGATAATCTTTCCATCTCAAGGTCCTTAACCTTCATTATTTCTGCAAAATCCCTTTGCCATGCAAGCTAACATATTTACAGGTTCTGGGGATTAAGGCTTAGACATCTTTAGGGAGCCATTATTCTGTCTATTACTCTTATATATGAGATATTATATGTTCCTTATTTAAGCCAATCAAACTAGTCACTTAAAATTCTTTGGTGGCCACTGTTATCACTAAAAAAAAAATACAAAACTCAGAATCATGCATGACTGAAGTGGCTTAGATCAATTTGCAACACCATATATAAATTTTGATGCCTGTCCAATAATATTCTTATGATAAATATCTGGAATTATGATTTCTGATCACTAGTATAAATTTAAAGTTTTTTAGTATTACCACATAGACCTCCTGAAAATTAACTCTAGCAGTTTTTTTATAGTCTTTTCTATCTTCTGTCAAACTAAGTGCTAAAATTAAATTAATATCGCTTTTAAAAATAGATAAGGAATTTATATGATCCTCTATATTTGTAAGTATTAAAAAGTGTTAAAAGATATTTAATCATTTGTCACTGTCTACAATTTAAACCAGTGGTTCTCAACTGGGGATAATTTTGCACCCAGGAGACATTTGGTAATGTCTGAGTACATTTTTTATTTTCTCAGCTGGGAGAATGTTACTGTCATCTAATGAGTAGAGGTTTAAGATGCCACTACAGCCTACAATTCACTGGACAGTTACCACAACAAAGAATTAGTCTCCCCAAAATGTCAAATAGCACTGCTGTTTAGAAACCCTGACTTAAACACTATTTCTACATACTATTGCACTTAAAACTATGTTTTCAAATTGATTTTGTAGAATTATCTTCTGTATCAAAATTCTGTGTCTGAGTATATGAAGCATTTTTCATCATTAACCCTGTACATAATAGACAGATGAAAAGTAATAATATTCTAAATCTGTGGAAACAGATCGTTAAGGATTATGTTACTTTTCAAAGTTATTCAGCAAATATGACTTAAGAATAAAACTAAGACCCCTGGTGTTTGTCATCTTTATTCCCATATTAGTAGGATGGAAGTCAAAATTTCAATTTTAAAATGCTGGTGTTTTCAGAAGGATGGATCCTATTAAAGAAAAGCCTTTTTTCTTGCTGACAACTTGCAATTTTACAATATGCAAAAGTTGTCAATGAGATAAGAATTAATGTTGGGAAGTTATGATATAGTATGCATAGTAGAAGAGAAAAATTTGGACTATTGCAGTCAAAGTTCCAGCGAGAAATAGATGATATTCTCAATGTGGGGTATTAGAATAATGTTTAAGAAGGGACTAGGAATAAAGCTGAGAGGAGTGTGTAGCCACAAGCTCTCCATTATACCAAGAAGAGGTAGTAAAGTACTCCAGGGCTAGAAACAGCTCAATACCTTTACCTCACTGAGGCCTAAAGGGACAAGGCCAGAGAATACTTAACAAAACCTGAAGACAAACAGACTCTTGCAATCTATTGGGAGAATGCAAGAAAACTTGTTTTGACCTCATTGTCATCTTTTCCTTCAGTTTTTCGCTCGTACTCTTTATTGGCTGAGCCCAACCAAAGCAAGAGTTCAATGAAGCCAAGTGATTGGGGCCACCTAATTAAGCCCTGGAGGGCCCTAAGTCTGAAGGGTAAAACAGAAGATGGCCTGAATAACAACTCTGGAATAATGCAGAGTCAGACTGAGGAAGACAGATAAGTAATCAGAATATCTAATATTTAATAATGAAGGGTGAACATTACATAAAACAAACATCCCACTTCTCCCTATATTCTTAATAAAGTTTACAATCCCCCCCACCTTTGTGTGTGCATGCATGTACATTTGAGTACATCCTTGTGTTGCAGAATAGGGAAAATGAGAATCCACAAACTGAATGAAATCAGTGGAAGTAAAAGTGGCAGTAAGAGATAAAATTTTTTCTGTATGCCAAAAAATAATAAACAAAAACAAAATATTAAGAATACTATTTATAATTGTGTCAAAAACCATCAAATACCTAGAAACTAAATCATATAAAAGATGTGAAAGTCCTCTACACTAAGCATTGCTGACAGAATTAAAGAAGACCTTAAGTAAAAAGAGTAATATACCATGTTCATGGATTTAAAGGATCAATATTTTTAAGAAATATATTTTCAAAAAATTGATCTATGGGATTTAATGCAATACTAATCAAATTTCCAGAAGGTTGTTTGAAGAAATCTTCAAACTAATTCTAAATTTATATGGAAATTCATAGGCTCAAACAGCAAAAGCAATTTTGAAAAAGAGTAAGTCTGTAAGATTTACAGTACCTGATTTCAATACTTACTATGAAACTATATAAATCAATTTGGTGTGTTTGCATAAGACAGACAAATGGATAAATGGAACAAAATAGAAATTCTGGGAATAGATTTTCACATATATTAGTAATTAATTTTTGACAAAGGTAAATTCAATGGGAACAGAAGTTTCTAACAATTGGAGATAGAACACATGGATTTTGCAAAGGAAACTATAACAGCTTTAATCTCTAACTCATTTAATAAGCAATAAAGTAAGTTTTGATGGATTGTAAACCTAAAGATACAAGCTACAGTCATAGAATTGTTAGAATTTAGAAATTTAGAAATTTCAGTAGGCAACAATGTCTTAGGTCACAAAACTAATAATCATTGAAGGAAAAATTGAAAAGTTGGACCTTATCAAAATGACAATTTTTACTCATTAAAAGATGCCACTTAAAATTAATAGACCAGTGACAGATTTGGAGAAAATATTTTCTACATATATAGAATATATATTATATAAAATATATAATAATACATCTATTATATATATTATATATATTTTTGTCATATATAAAGGACAGAGGACTTGTTTCCTATACACCCAAAGAGATAAAAAGAGATAAGTTAGTATAAATGGGCAAAAGACTTAACATGTACCTTTTAAGAAATATTTATATTTATATATAAAATGGCCAATGGGCACATCGCAGTTGTAAGAGAAATACACATTGAAATCACAATGTACTACCATTTAATACCTACTATAATGGCTTAAACTAAAAAGATTGAAAATACCAAATATTTATTGAGAATGTGGAGCAAATAAAACCTTAAACATTGCTGATAAGAAGTTAAAATTGTAAAATCACTTTGGAGAACTCTTTGGCTTTTTTTTTAAAATAAAATTAAACATGAATTCACGCTATTACCCCGAAATTCCATTCCTAGGGAAATGAAAATATAGGACCTCAAAAAGATTTGTTCAAGAATGTTTTTAGCAATCTTAGTCCTAATAGCCCCAAACTAGAAATAACCCATGTGTCCATTACAGGAGAATGGATACACAAATTGTGGTATATTGATACAGTAAAATATTGTTTAGCAGTAAAAATTAAAGAACTGCTGATGCTCACAATAACATGGATTAATTTTAAAAACAAAACAATGTCAGTGAAAAAAACCCTAAACAAGAGAGTGTAGTCTGTATGATTCCATGGGTATAAAATGAAAGAGCAGAAACATTTAATCTATGGTGATAGAAATAATAAAATTTTTACCTTGGTTAGGTAAGGGGTCATAGTAGAAAAAGACATGATAGAACTTTCTGGACTAATGGAAAAGTTTTATATGTATTTATGGGTGATATTGACATGGGTGCATATATTGTCAAAGTTCACCAAAAATTACACTTATGAATTGTACATTATACTCTGTGTAACTTATACCTCAAATGCATAGTTAATTGTGCAAAAAAAATGGGCAAAGGATCTGAACAAACACTTATCCAAGGAAGATATCCAAATGGCCAAGAACATAAAGAGATGCTCAACAGTATTAGTTATTAGTGAAATATAAATTGATATCACAATGAGAGACTACTTCACCACCACAGGGATGGCTAAAATTAAAAAGGACAGAAAATGTGAAGTGTTGATGAGAATGTGGAAAAATTAGAATCCTCATATAGTGTTGGGGGTGGATATAAAATGATGCAGTTCCTTTGGAAAACGGTCTGGCATTTCATCAAAATGTTAAATATCGTGTTTCCTTAGGATATAACAATTCTACTCCTCAATACATACCCAATAGAAATGAAAACCTATGTCCACACAAAAACTTGTGCAAAAATTTTCATAATACCTTTTTTCATAATAGACAAAATGGGAACAATCCAACTATCCATCAACTGTGAATGGGTACATAAAATGTGGTGTCTATACAATGGAATATTATTCAGAAATAAAAAGAATGGAAGTACTGATACATGCTGCAACATTGAAAACATTCTGCTAAACATGTTAGCAAAGAAAGTCACGTATTCTATGGACACAAGGGACCACATATTCTATGATTCCATTTATATGAAATGTCCAGAAAAGACAAATCAATAGAGACCAAAAGTAGATTAGTGATTTCCAAGGGCTGGGGTGGGGAAGATGGGAGTGATTGTTAACGGGTATCGTGTTTCTTTTTCGGGTGATGAAAATGTTCTAAAATAGGTCATGGTGATGTTCTAAAATTAGATTAATTTTAAACTAAACCTAAAATTAGATTTAGTACAATTCTGAATGTACTAAAACCCAATAAATTGTACACTGTAAATAGGTGAATTGTATATATATTGATTATATCTCAATAAAGTTGCTTAAAAAAAAAAGCAAACAAAAAAATCTCCTGACTGGTCCATTGGCACCATAATAAAACTCCCAAACCCCATAGCCTGGCCTTCTGGTCTCCTAGTCAGAGTCCCACTAAGACAGGCAGCCTTCAGCACTCCCAGCACATACTCAGGGACAGAAACCGATCTGTTGGAAATTCTTCCAATCATTAGACAATTTGGTGAAATGTTTGGGGTTCATTAGACAATTTGGTGAAAGGTAATTTCCTGTGAAGAATATTCTAGATGGTAAAGTATAAATAACTAGAAATGCACCCTACTTTTGACTTCTTTTTGGATGGGAATGATGTATAAAGCCCTTACCAGGATTCCGGGGTTTGTCGGCCACAACCTAGCAGCAGGATGACAAAGGCCGAAGTTATCTGCGTGGGAAGCTGCATGTTTTATGCCTCTCACCAGATCAGATCATGTCTTGGCATGTCATTACCAATGAGCTGTGAAGCTGAAGGAATTTTTTTCCAAGCTATCGATTCTGCAGAACAAATTTTGATAAACTCTGCTAGAGAAGAGTCTGAACTATTTTTCTATTCTCCCTGTAGAAAATATTTTTTACAAAAATCATTTCATTTGAAGAGGCAATCAAGGACAATGCAGTCCAAAACTGTAGAAAAAGTATTGTAGAGCTGTATCAGGAAATTATTTATTAAGAATATTATGCTATTTTTGGATTTCATGTTGTTTGGAGTATTTATCATTGTTTTAAATTCAGTAATTTGTAGTGATTTTTTTCATTCTAATTAATATATTCCCTTGTGAACTTAATTATATGAATAAACATTTGATTTCAAATCATATCTTTCTTGATTTTGCTGGTTACATATGGCTCCTTGCCTGCTTTCCCTTGATACTTCAGTTTTAACAAGGCATTTTAAAGTCTTCTCTCTTTTCTTCAGTTGTGATAGTGACAGCTTTGACTAAAAATTAATTCAAGCCGAACGCCCCCATCATCTGTTTGTTGTTGGTTCTTTTACATATATATAGTATTCACGTGAGTTTACCAAATGGAACCATGATTTGCTAGCGCTTCCTGTAATTGTCACATTTGACATTCTGCCAGCTTTAGAATCCTTCATGGACTTTTTGTGAACTTCATGAGGAAATGCACACCTTTTTGCCACATAATCAGACACAATGCAGCCTTGTATTATCACCACAGAACTAGAATTCGAGCTGTGAGATTTTGCACATTGTCACTTTTTCCTGTTGATAAATTATGAACAATACCATAACTCAGAATTACTTGCATTTAAGCTACTGACTTTACTGTTGGTTCACCCACCTCAGGCAATACAGCCTGGTAGCATCATGCAAAGTACAATCTTCCTGGAGATCACAGATATCAAAAGGGTCACTCTTAAGCAAAACAAAAACAAAATACATGCATTGAAATTGGTTTTGGGAAACTGTATTTGAAAAGCAATCATGGTTCTTCTGTATTCAGTTATAGCTTGCATATTCAAAAAAAAAAAAGAATCAAGATCGGGAAAGTCAAATTTCTATGTTTTCCCCTTCCCTAATCTGTCACAGGCCAGTGATCAGGTTAATAACCTGAGGAAAAAGCTATCTTGTCAAGGTAAACTGAACTTTCATCACAACCAGGTCCTACCATCAATGAGTTGTCAAAAAAAAGAAAGAAAAGAAAAAAAAAAAACTCTAATGATCTTTCATTTTATCTTTTGGAGCACCTGCTGCCCCAAACGATGCCAAACTGACTGACAGCAGGTAGTTTCTAAGAAAAACCAGCCACTTTTCTCCCCCAGGCTCCCCGTGCCTTTACTGAGCCCTTGGCATAGAATTGCTCAGTGGAAAAAGTCAATAAGTGCCTGCTGTCAACACAATGTGCCTATGTGCATTTTTAAAGGCTCTGCCTTCTTGAAGTTTTGTTGTCAGGAACCTCACTTTTAAATAGATTTCAGTGTCAATATGTGCTGCTTCCCACTAACGTTAAAAAATGGCCACAAAGAGCAGGATCAGATGCTCTGTCAGGATGTTGGCAAATGCTGATACTTATTGGCTGCCCACCCATCAGGAAACATCTTTAGAAACTGAGAAGGCTCGAATGAAAAGGACACCATTTCAGCTTCCTTCTTGAAGTTTTCTCATTATCACTGGGGGGAAAAAAAAAGGATATAAATATACTTTCAAGGAACACTGAAAATGTATTCATTGTCCTAGAAGTGAGGGTCTATATCATTGAACAAATCTGATAGCAAACTAAGAGCCACACATAATAGCAACAACATTTTCTAACTCATATGAATTATTACAGAGACAGAAACTGCAGCCTGTCGATTTTGGCAGATGATACGGTTTTTCCTGTTTAAAGTAGTCACCATTCAATCTACAAACATCACCCCCCAGAATTCATGTATGGAGAGGACTTTTTGGAGTGAAGAGACAATTTCACAGATTTATTTCTTATTTTACACAAATCAATCAATTTAAATTTATCTCATGTTTTTGAAAGGTCGATAAAATCAATTAAATAGAATTTAAGGTGATTTTAGCATCAACTATTCTGAGCCTCAATATTATTATGGACATTTCCTGAAAAATGTTAAATTAGTCTCACTTATTCTTTTTTCCCCTACTACAAAATATTTTAAGTACCTTAGACATGCAATGCATTGTGCATTGAGAGAGAAATGAAATTAATTTCCTTGCTGAGCAAAGTTGAGGAGAGAAGTACAAAAAAACTGTAACAGGGATATAAACAAACCACTGTAGCAATGGAGATGAAACAATTGATTAATGATTACAGAAAGAATAAAACGAGCTTTGTGAAAGAAATGTCTTTTAATCTAAATTTTGAAAGATGAGCATGATGTCTGTGGCTGTAACGGGATGGAGGATGGTAGAAAAAGTATTCCATATGGAGTCATTGGTAAGAACATTGAAGTTATACATACTTAGTAAAGTAGGAAACTTTAGAGTAATTCATGGTTATATGTTTCTATGGGAAGGGAGGAAATTGGGCCATGCAGTGGAATAAGTAAATAAAATACAACCAATAAGTTGTCCTATGCAAAAGCCTTCTTAAACATAAAATATAAATTCAGGTGTTTTAAAACATATCATTCATTTATCCATGCATTCTTTTAATAAACGTCTGTTGGGATTGTGTTTAAGTACAGGAGACACAGCAGTGAAAAAATAAATTTTCTTTTTTTCATGGCTTTAAGATTTTAGCGATGAGCAGATGTAGCTCAAGTGGTTGAGCACCTGCTTCCCATTTACTAGGTCCCAGATTCAATTCTTGGTTCCTCCTTAAAAAAATAGATTTCAGTGGATGGAGACAGAAAATGAAATGAATGAGTAAACAAACAGGTATATAAATGTCCAGTGGCAATAACTGCAAAGAAGAAAATAAAGCAGGTAATAGCATAGAGGGAATTGAGGGACTGTGTAGGGAGCGATGCTATTTTATACTGTGCTCAGAGAGGGTCTCTCTGAGAGCTGACATTTGGGCAAAGATCTAAAAGTGACAAGGCCAAGATCCATGCAAAAATAAGAAGAATGTTCTGGTGAGTGCCAATGCCCTGAGGCAGGAGAGACCAATCACCCCCGCCATGGTTTCTTATCAAATAACCAGTTACCATTATATAGTCTTTGAAGTCTCTGGAGTAGTGTTTAGTTCCTCTAAATACGTTTCCATGAAAATTGTCATGATGTTTTGGGCTCAATTGAGATGTCTTGATTCTAGTAAAAAAGAGATTTCTTTTTCCATAGAATAATAGCTTTTTGTCTGACAGTTCAGAAAATGGGGTCAGACTTTGTTTTAAAGCACAGGAACACATTTTTGAAGTTCTTTGCTGTACTTGAACATAAATTATATAAGGCTATACTATCACAAGCATATAATTTCATACACTCAGCATTTCCATTCTATTTCAGTTAACTCTCCAGATGGTGGTGTTACTGTAATAGCTCATATGAAAAGAAACAAAGTAGTAGAAATGATCTCAAGGAGGAAAAAATAATGAATAGATCCCAATAATTAGCAAAAAAGTGTATCTTTGTTTAGTTTTTATTTCCTTTTGAAGACAAAGAAAATTTTGCAATCATGCCATCATTTTGAATGTTTTTTCAAAGCATCCCAAATCCAAAGCATGAATATTGTGGAAAAATGACACCCTGGAAGTTTCCATGCTTGCCTGCATATAAAAAATCAGAAAACAAGTAATGACTCTTCAATTAAGATTCCCAACAGAGCTAACTCAAAGAGCATTTTAGCAAAGAGACATTTCAATTAACCCATAAATTAAGGCAAATCATTAGTCTTTTTTTCTTTTTCAAAATAAGCTGGAGGTATTTTTCTATATTCCTTATAGAATGTTACAGATCAGAAGCAGAAGTTTAAAATGATTCAGTTTTCTGTGTCTTTGGAGGTCTTGTTTTCCCAAAACTTACTGGCTCATATTTATGGGTATATTGAAGGGGGTATTTCCAAATTGGGTATATTCTAGTACCTTTTAAGAAACTCACCATCAAGTGACAAATTGTGAAAATTTCCTAGTAGGAAACTGATACGAGTAGACTATCATCAACCAACAGAGCTGAATAAATACATTAAAATAAAAATAAGTACAGAACAAGTACAGGAGTTTATAACATTTGAAATGCTCCAGGTCAAGGAAGGTTTATGCAGTATAAAAGTTTTCCTAGGTTACCCAAAGTGAGTTTGGGCATACATCATTTAAAAAAAAATGCACTCCAATCCTCTGCATTATATGGGAAATGGTATATTGATAATAACCACATTCCTGTCCAGTGAATGGAAATTCATTTTTTGCTCTGAAATGAGTCAGAGAGTGACTTTATCACCCAAAGAAGCAGGCAATCTCTGCAATGTGAAAGAAAATGCAAGACAGCAGAGAGAGAAAGCACAGGGATCCAACTTAGAGTGCTCAGATTAGAGAGAAGAGAGTCACCTGGGGTTAATGACAGCAGGCATTTTGGAGTTTACCAGCAGAAGCAAATCTCAAAAGGAAATATTGTTAAAAACTTGATACGTGAAGCAAACTTTGAGTAATTAGATTAGCCAAATCTGAGACAATTCTACAAGGACTAAGAAGGCCCCTGGATTAAGAAAATGATCATTTTTTTTTAGAAGTAAAGGGGAACAACAATGTAGAACAGAATGGAGACTATGTCCAAACCGAAGGAAGAAGAAACCAGACTGGATTTTAAAAACCAAATGAGTCACCAGACCTTGATAGAAACCAGAAATTGACACCAGACAACTATTCTACACACATTATAGTATTTGTAGCCTTTTCTTTTCCTGCTTATATTGGGGATGTATATTTCTTATTCAGGAAAATTCATCATAGTCTGAGTAAAATTCCTACTTCAGATATCATCATATATAAGTATTTGGGATAAGCGGACCCAACAATCAATTCTCTGGCTCCCAAAGTAGTAAATGTAAGTGGAGATCATCAGTTAGAGATTTATATCTTAAAAGGCTTAACCATGGGTTTGGTTTCTTTTTAAATCAGGCTATCAACAATTTGTCCTACTAGTCATAATTATTAGGAAAATATTTAAGCATTAGGGACAAAGATGTAAATTTTTGTACTTGTTTCTTTCCACATCACCAATTTAGGATATTCTCATTTACTCAATCTTCATTTATAAAATCCTTCTGTAAATATATTTGAGTCACTTAGTTAAATTCTTCATGATATATGAAAATACATAGCATAGAACTTACCTTGTACCCTATAATGTAGTAGATATAGAAGAACATTTTTCTGTAGAGAAATATTTATTAATCTGTATTTCTAAATAAAGAAACTATAAAAGAAGGGACTGTGTGATATAAGTATTATTGTATAGTCAAATGGGAGGAAGTATAAAGAACCTTAAAACCAGTTACACATGGTTTTAAATCCCTAATTTACCATGTACGAAGCATATGGCTTGTCATCATGAACACTTTGATTATTTATAACTATTACTAATAATTATTATTGGTTATTAAAAATGGAGAAAATAATACACCCATACAATCCTCTCGAAAGGGTTAAATGAGTTAAGGTAAGTAAAGTGCTTAACATAGCTCCTGGTAAATATTATGAGATCATAAATTAGTACTCTTTTTGTGGGGAAAAAAATGGGGAAAAAATCAAATATAGGGTTTGTTACAATTATGACTTTGAATTAGTTCTTAGTTTCTTCTGAAATAAATTTTGTACTCTACTGACCTCAATGTGAGATTGTTAAAATTATAATGATATTGGTAATTATTATTGCAAAATACCAGAAATGGGTTGACTTTTACAAAGGGAATTTATTTAGGAGTAAAAGCTTATAGTTCCAAAGCTTGAAAATGTCTAAATCAAGGCATCATGAAAGATGCTTTCTTATCTTGTAGCATGTGGCAAGGCAAAATGGTGGCTCTCTCTCTGGGTCTCTGCCTTCTTCTCCAAGATGCTTTCTCTTGGAGCTCAGCTGTGAGCCATTGAGCACATGGCAGGGTTCATCTCTTCAGCTTTGAGCAGCAAGATGCACATAGCCCCTTGGATGCCTCTTTCTATGCCTCTATGATCTGCTGACTTAGAGCACACAGAGTCTATGGCCTCTGGGACCTCTCTCAGCCTCTTGGGCCTTCTTGTCTTTCTGCAACTGCAGGTGAACCTCTCTCTAACATGGCAGGGTCAAAATGGAAGCCGCCTTTCTCTATGTGTTTCTGCTTTCAGTCTCTGCTTATATAAGCCCCAGCAAGAAGGTAGAGACCCACCCGGGATCACACCTCACTGACGTAGCTCAATCAAAGGCCATAAAGTGAACTAATCAAGTAATCTAATCAAAAGATCCCTAATGCTATCAAAGGGCCAGCACCCACAGGTATGGATTACTTTAAGAACATGATCTTTTCTGGGATTCACAAAAAACTTTAAACTGTCACAATTATTTTAAGAAAAATAACAGTTATAGAACATTGACTCCTTTGACCCCTATACCAAGAGTGTTATATCAAGTAATCCCCATAACTAGACTGAATAGGAAGTATTGTTCTCACTATTTTATGAATGAAGCAAAAGAGGTTCAGATAGATCCATGAAGTTTTGTCAAATTTCAAATCTAAGAAATAACGGGAAACTTGAAAATAAACGGAGTGCTATATATACGATATGCATTTGATCATTTTAAAGAAAAATTTTAGGGCCCGGCTAGATAGCTCAGTGGATAAAGAGCGCGCTGGGATACCACATGGGAGGCGCCGGGTTCGGTTCCCGGGGACCTCTCCTAGCGGGCAGACCGCCTTGAGAATGGCAAGCCGCCATGGGCGGGCCGGAGCCGCCGTGGGCAGGGCAAAAATCTGCCACGGACAGGGCAAAAGCCGCCACGGGCAGGGCAGGTCGCCTGTGAATGGAACGCAGCCAGCCACCGCGAACTGGAGCCGGCCGTGATCGGACGCAGAGACCGCCCACAAGCGGGGAAAAGCCGCGCCTGCGCAGTGACCAAGTCTCGGCGCATCCCCGCAACGGGGGGGGGGGGGGAAGGGGAGATATGTAATAAAATAAATAAATCTTAAAAAAAAAAAAAAAAAGAAAAATTTTATGTAAATGTGGCATGATTAATATAGTTAATAAAATGAATCTTTTTTCATGAGGAATTGGTTTTAATGGAAAAAAAAATTTGCCACACTAGATAAAATATATTATGAATGTACAGACACAGAAATGAATGTCTTTTATCAAATGAATATCTTATGGGCAATTATTAAGTCACTATAAATTAATCATTTCAAATAATGAAGTTGTCTTTTTCTTTATTTATATTTGTAGAGTATAATTTGTTTTTTTACAACAAGATACAATGGGGAAATGACTTTACATTGTTTTAACTCATTTACCATGGCCGATAATGAAATTTATCTTTTAAAAAGTAATTGAGGAACAAGAATACAAAATGAACACTCAATAGTGAGAGTTGGGGGCCGGCTGTAGCCCAGTGGATTGGGCACCGGTTCACCGCATGGGAGGCCCCGGGTTCGGTTCCCGGGGGCCTCTCTGAGCGGGCAGACTGCCTTGAGAGGGTAAGCCGCCGTGGGCAGGGCAGACCCATTGTGGGCAGGGCAAAAAGCCACCATGGGCAGAGCAAGTCGCCTGTGAACAGAGCAGAGCTGCACACAAACAGAGCAGAGCCACCCGCGAGCGGGGCAAGCTGCCTGCACCGTGAGCTGACTCAGCGCGTGGTTGCAACGGGGGGAGACAAAGCAGACACAGAAGAATGCAAAAATGAACACAGCAAGAACAAGCAGAAAGGGGGGGATATGTAACAAACAAAAAATAGTGAGAGTTCTGCATCAAAATGTATTTTGGAATATAAATCAAATTAACTACAAAATATATTCTTCATTATTTAATAAAAGATAAATATCAATATAAAAATAAAAGGAAAATGAGGTATAGCTTTTCCTAGGACAATAACCTAAATTTCAGTGCCACTTTTTTTCTTAGTTGTTTCTATTTGGTGTTATAACTATGAGAATAGAATAATGTACTTTTCTTGCAATATCATAAATACAAAATGAAGACTAAATATTAATAATTCATAAAATTATAACATTCAAACACTTTCTACTGTCACAATAGAAACATGCCAAAAAGATTCAGATAATAAGGATAATTAAAGGATATTAAAGATTTTTAGAACATGAAATTAGGAAGAACTAGCACAAGATAAAAAAAGAGAAAACTATTTTCCAGTAGCAGAATTTTTAAAAGATAGAAAAATTGTACTGATTATTTTTGACAAAATTCAGAAAAAATACAGAATTTGAGTGCTGTCTAATAACAGCTGGTGAAGTCTCTGTAGAAACAGCATTGTTTTGAAAAACTTGTGCTTCTGAATCAGAAAAACTTCACTCTAGATCTTGATATAGTTATATTTACATGGAACTAGAGATAAAGAGACTATGAAAGTAAATTTATTTCACTCTTACATCAGGAACCAAAGCTCAAACAGATCCAAATTAGAGTCATCATCCCAAAGAAGTATAGCTAGAGATGATTCTAGCAACTATCAAACTTGCTTTTTAATATTAAGATAGTTTAAAGTAGATATATGGATATAGTTGGTATAATAAAATTTGGATTTGAATTGCTTTTAAAAAACAACTGAAGGGTCAGCTGTAGCCCAGTAGATAGGGCGCCGGGACACCACATGGGAGGCCCTGGGTTCGGTTCCCGGGGACCTTTCCAAGTAGGCAGACTGCCTGAGAAAGCAAAGCCGCTGTGGGCGGGGCAGAGTCGCCGTGGGCAGGGCAAAAAGCCACCACAGGCAGAGCAAAAGCCGCCATGGGCTGGGCAAAGCTGCCATGGGCAGGGCGAGCCACCTGCAAACACAGCAGAGCCACCTGCAAACAGAGCAAAAGCCGCCCAGGAACGGAAGCAGAACCGCCCACAAGCCGCGCAAGCCGCCTGCGCAGTGAGCTGACTCAGCGCATTGCCGAAGCGGGGGGGGGGAGACAAAGCAGACATAGAACAAAACAAAGAATGAATACACAGCAAGAGCAAGCAGAAAGGGGAGGGATATGTAACAAAAAAAAATTATTAAAAAAAAAACAACTGAGATAATTTTGAAAGGAAATGATCTTGCATCTAATTTTTTAAATCTAATGGCTATTACATAGTGCATCCAATGTGTTAGACACTGTTTTAAATCCTTTACATAAATTCCATTATTCCTCATAGTAACTCTGTGGGGGTAGGTAGTATATTAAGGCCATGTTAAAGTGGAGGAGTCTGAAGCACAGAGAAATCCCACAGCTAGTGAGTGGGAAGCTTTGACAGAGATGTCACACTCAGTGCATTCCATAGGTAATTTCCCTAACTAGGTTAATACTTTATCATTATTATCATCATTAGGATCATGACAAGTAATGACATCTGTTGAGTGATTTATCATCATTAAATGCTTTTTCATCTAGCAAAGTATTAGATTTTTACAGAAACTTTTCAAGCAGACACAGTAAGTATAAATATTCACACTTTACAGATGACAAAACAATGACTGAAGTCAGGTAAGTAATATGTCACAGCAATGAAACAGCAGAGCCAGAGCAGGAAAAGGGTTCTTCTGATTCCATGTCTAAGATAATTTACAGAATTCAAATGCCTGTGTTACAGCAATCAAATTAGATTATTTAAATGGTTTTATGAAACCTCTCTCTCCCTCTCTCTCTCTCTATCTCCCCCACACACACATACACATACATTTTAAAGCACTATAAATGAAAACAGGTTAAAATAATTGATTAGAATGCAATATTTACTGAGTACACATTTAAATAATAAGGCAGTGTGTTGTTCCTTGGACATTACAGCTATGAATAAAATTTAGCATCTTATTTGTGTTTTAAAACACAAGTCAGAGAAAGCTCTGTTCTCAAAATAATGGTATATGAAAACAAATAGGGATTATATTTCATTTATAATTCATTGACTTAATCTGAGCTCAGTTAACTGCAGGATATTGTAGTATCTTGATTATAGTTGTTCCAAGTGATGCCATTATTAAACTAGTTTTTTTGTTTTTTTTTAAGATTTATTTTTTATTTATTACATATCCCCCACCCCTTTCTGCTTGCTCTTGCTGTGTGTCCATTCTTGTGTTCCTCTATGTCTGCTTTGTCTCCCCCTCCGACCGTTGTAGCAACGCGCCGAGACCGGTCACCACACAGGCAGCTTTGCCTCGCTTGTGGGCGGCTTCTGCTTCCATTCACGGCTGGCTCTGCTTCAGTTCGCGGGTGTCTGGCTGTGCTCCGTTCATGGGCAACCTGCCCTGCCCATGGTGGCTTCGCCCTGTCCGTGGCAGCTTTTTGCCCTGCCCACGGCGGCTCTGCCCGCCCATGGCGGCTTGCCCTTCTCAAGGCGGTCTGCCCGCTAGGAGAGGTCCCTGGGAACCGAACCCGGGGCCTCCCATGTGGTGTACCGGCACCCTATCCACTGGGTTATACGGCCGGCCCTTAAACTAGTTTTAAACTAGATATTAATTTATTTTATTTGTCATTATATATAACCTTGCCAGCGTATAGTCATTTGGTTTACAAGGGAGAGAGAGATAATTCCATACTACATATTTGTTCTCCTCTTCCACTGAATGAAGTCGTCACTTGGAAGTAGCTGCCAAGTCAGGGAGTGTATTTTCTAGTCCCCAGTGAATGACTTGCTGTGACACTAAAAATGATTAAAGCTTAAGACCCCTTATGTTCAAAGTCCTTTTTCAAAAATTATCCTTAATTTTGTAACAGTAATTTGCATTTTTAACCTTACAAAAGACCTCTAATACTGCATAAGCTTGAGAACCCACATTATTTGGAGTTGGAAACCCCTTTTATACCCAGATATAGCTACAGGACTAGTTCCCATAAGAAGATGGTGAGTGAAAGTGATGTTTGCAATTGTGGGCTGGGGCTTTGAAGAGTTGTCTGTCTCCATGCTCGTCCTTTCCCCCATTCTCTGGACAGAGGCTGATGCCTGAGGTATCCTTCAACCTGAATGACTCTATGGAGCAGATATTCATCCCTCCTCCCCCACTAACAATGCTGTCCAGTTAAAATATATTTCCATTGTGTTTTGAAATTTGGGGTTGACTTGTTTTAAGAGTTAGGGCAACCCTGACTAATAGAGGGAATAATCATTTAAGTTGGGGCCGAAATTATCTTCTGAAAGAAAATTAGGTGGATTGAATTGTATCTTATATTATATTTAAACAGGATGCCCCAACTATCCAGAAACTTTCATAAGGAATTGGTTTGTTTCTTAATTACAAGGTGATAGATTTCATTACATGGCTGAAAAACACAAAAGATGGTCTTCCCTTTCTCTTTTCATAATATAGACAGCAAGGAAGAATCCCTGTAATGAAGATTGGATACTTTTTAACATAAAGAAAATAATACATATATGAATCTCAAAGACATAATAAAATGTAACACTAATTAAAACATAACTTATAATAAATTGCATGTCTGTGGCAAGAACAAAATTCTTAGGAATTGAAAGACCTGGGTCCACACATTGGCTTTGTCTTAATCTCTCTGTCATTTGCCTTTTATTAATATCTTATGTGTTAAATAATGCCCTCATAGTGATGTCTGGGTTGTTGTTGAGAAGTGTGCTGACACAGTGTCTGGAACAAAGTAGCATCCAATAAAAGTCAGGCAATTTTTCCTCCAAGCTCATGCTGAGAGTTTAAAAACTACCTAAATACCTATTCGGTTATTATACCATGATGTTAATAGAAAAAAAAATTAAAACCAAACAACCATCAAATGACTGTTCTGAGAAGAGTTTGCATTTGTGTGTGTGTGTGCTTTGTGATCCGACAACACATACAAAGACAACCTGACAAACCCTGGACATACTTGAAGGAAATATTCCCAGCCCTCATAAAATGGCCATAGCTATGATAAAAGAATAAACGTCTTGTGTAGTATCACAGAGGAGGGATCAACTAATCCTACTTTGTGATGTTCAAGGAAGGAACTCCTCAGAAATTAACTGGATGAAAAATCAGGGCAGGGACATGCTATTCATATGGAATATGCCTTTGAGATGTATACACCATTGAGGTGTGAATGTGTCCAACGGGCCGAGGGAAGATTGAAAAGATCCGTGGGACTAGAGCAGAAAGTAATTGGGTTTAATCAGTGTGAAAAGCCCTTTGATAGTAATGTGGAGACAAGAGTGAAATCAGGCGGGCTGTCAAAGGGGTCCAGTGAGAGATGGCTAGATCCTGAACAGGACCAATGGCTCTGGATTTGGAGACAATTGAGGTCCAGCAGTGCATACTGTCCTCTCCACCTGGAAAAACCTTCCTCCTTTTCCCTCTGACCAAACCCATTCTCTACCTCCAATTGTTTCTCTAGGGTCGCCTCCTTCAGGAAGCCTTCTTTGACCCCAAAGGCTGGGTTAAGTGACCCTCATCTAGGCACCTATTGTCCATAGGGTGCCTCTATTATAATGCTTCTATATGGTAAATGTTACATTAATTGAGTCCATTTTCTCACATGAAAGCCTCATTTGTACTTACTTTTGCATTATCAGCATCCAATAAGTGTCTGACGCAGTCCAGGTAAAGACAGATTCAGATATGAATCTTAGATATAAGTGAAACTGGAAAAAAATGAAAAAGAAAAAGAATTTGGGCCCAGAGCAATAGGAAGAGGAAACAGGAAGGTTGGAAAGCACAGGGTGATTGCAGTAAAGTTTTCAATTTAGTTAATAAGTTAAGTAGGGGTGGTATTTGTCTTAGCAGCTAAGAAACTAAAACAGGCTGGCTAACTGGAAAGCCATTTGGAGAAAGAGATAGAGGCTCTGTTGTTTAGAACCTTTAATTCTAAGATTAAGAGTTTAGATATTTATTCTAAAAAGAATAGAGAGTTAAAGAAAGTTTTCTTAGAATGTAAATAACATAATCAGAGCTGTGCTTCTAACAAATGATTCTGGCAATGGCAGATAGGATTGATTATTAGCAAGCAGTGAATCTAGTTGGAAAATGCTTGCATTGGGCAGGATGGACATTAGTACTATTAAGCCAAGGCTAAGAGAGTTTGTACTCATTTTTTGGAAGGGCAAGGAGGTGTCTTATTCTTACTGTGAGGTGCAGCAAATAAATGTTGAGTACAAATAAATGGTATGAATAGAAAGATAGATGATGAAGAATAAAGGTTTTATCTTAGAGATGTAATCAGTCAGGTTGACTCAGTCTTGTTTCCATTCAGTGAAAAGCAGAGTCTCCTTTTCCTGAATATAGGATATGTTGCCAAGAGTGTGCATTTGTGGTCTCATGTTGATATAGTGGAGAGTGTGCCCTCTGGATGCAGGTAAAGCTAAGAAGTTGGACTATGTTAAACACAAAAAAAGTTTTGAAATATCCTACTCTTTGATTCTCTGCTCTTCTCCCCATGCAATCTCTGCTCACATTGGATAATCATTGGAAGGAGTAAAAGAGTATTTGCCTCCAAGGTCAGTAAAACAAAACATATTTTTAAATGCTCACTTAGGTACATTAGAAAGCATACAAGGGGTAATGACAAATTGGGATGGCAATTATTCTGATCTGACGTTTTTTGGATTTAATTAAGCAATAAGGCAAAAGTCAATGATGTGTTACTTCAAGATAACACACTTTTTTGTAAAGTGCTCTGGGTCATAAGGGGAGAATTAGAGACTCCAATGATCTGGGAAATGTCTTATCTCTTAGTAGCACAACCCTTGGTGTGTTGTAGTGCTGTGTATCTAGCCCTAGATGCATAGTTGTATACGGATTGATAGTACCATGTAAAACATAGGTTTGGAACATGCTTGCCCTTGGGGGCTGGCAGTGGCTTCTGATTCAGAAACACCAGCCTTGCCATTATCAACTAACAGGCGACTGGGCTGCGCCTTAATGGGACATGTGTGCAGAGGAAGCTGGAGATCCCTCATTTACAACAATCCTACTTACTTCCGTTAGGCTGTTTTCGTGATTTCTTCCTTTGGCCCTTCTATATTTATGTAAATGAATGGAGTAAAGTAGTTCAAAACTGATTATAATATGAACATTTTTCTATTTCTATCTTTTTTATCTGGTTTTCATAACTAGGTTGTCGGTCACTGGGTTTGAATTTGATTGACAGAAAGCGATTTCTAGTTCAGCCAACATCAAAAACCTCAGCACTTCATCCCAGAAGATGTTTTCGTAGTTAAAGAGACCATGTTGGACAAAGAATCCTTTAAAACTGGCTCTTTCTTTCTCCTAGTAAGTACAACAGTGGGACTCACCAGGCGAGAAAAAAGATCCATCTTTAATCTGTGCTGCTGAGAGAAATCAAAGGGAGTGAATTAAAACCGAGAGTAGCTCTTATGCTCATTGGAGAGCCTTTTTTCTGCTCCATTTGATATAACAAATAAGATCATCAAAGTAAGTCAAGCACAGGTTCGGAACCGCTGCTCCTTGACCTCAGCTTCCTCTTAGCTTGCACAGCCTCCCCTGGAATTTCTTGTGATGTCAAATCACAAAGCTACATGAAGTGCTCACATGCCAGGAGCAGAGAGGAAATTTTATTTTTAGTTCCTTTTCTTGACTCTAGTAAAATAATATGAAGTTCTTTTATGGCTCTATCTAAGCATTTCGTTAAATCTGCTGCATTACAAAACATGAAAGAGGTAATAACAAAAATTTTGTCCTGACTGCTTCTAAGCACAAGGTATTTTTGAGAATATTTGCAGGGCACAAGTGGCACTGGACTGGCCAGTGTTCACCACTGGTAGCTGTAGGGAATTTCACCTCATCCAGTAGACATCTATCTCCAAAAGTATCACATACATTGTCATACAATAGGCATTTATTTTAATAACAAATTTATATCATCTAATTTTGGGTTCCCCTGCCATCTAAGAGGATTTTTAAAAACTTTGTTGCTTAAAATTAATGCTCTTTATTGAATGTATAAATGTACCTGTTTTAATTTAAAAATCAAATTTAGGAACGGTGACAATATAATATATTATAATACATAATATGATATGATTTGATATGATGTGCTGTGGTGGGATATGATATGATAAAATTAATACATAAAAACCCAGTTCGAAAGACTAGAGAGGGTCCCATTATGAAATGAGTCAAAAGCCAGACTAATCCGCTCATATTATGCTGTTAGTAAATCGTGAGTAATAGACGCTTTCTGAGAAGGTAGTGCCTTGATCAAAGTACTGTTTTTGTAAATAAACCTAGTGGATTATATTCGAGCAGAAAGAAAATGAAGGCAGAGATGACTGACAAGTTCTTACAAGAACTATAGGTTGTGTGTCATGTTAGAATAATTGCCAGATCAGATCATGGGAGGAGTGAAAATCAGTATGTGCAACACTAACGATCTTTTACCAATAACTAGCAGCCACATTATTGAAAACTCTTTCTGGAAGGCTATAGTCACTTCTTCAGAGAGGAAAAGCAATAGGAAAAAAGGGGAGGAGCTAAATGCAGAAACAAAACGCGGATTTACTTGTCGCAAGAGGAATGAGGGAGTGAAAAAGGCAAATAAAAAATCAATGAGGATGGTGAATGAGAAAAGGCTCCTGAATTTGTTAAAACATGGATACATTATAACACTTCCTTCTCTGGAATTCCTCTCTTTCATCATCTGTATCTCTTAATATCCCCTCTCTGCTTCCTTTAATAACTTTCTTTAACGAGGACTTTCCCTCAGTATTTTATTTGGGGATTTCTTTTGTGCTTAGAAAATCCTGTTAGTGAAGTTGCTATACAGCATAGTCAAACCAAATGTAAATCATGCTACTTTATCCAGTACCCTTAAAGAGTTGTCACTGAATTCCAATTTCCAGATCATTATTCTTCAAACTAGTGAATTATCTTCTTTCTATTTCTTTCTTTCTTTACTAAACAAGGTAGTAAAGGGGGCCACTTTCTTAAATTATCTCATAGGGGCATCTTCTTTTTTATTATCACATAAACAAGGAGAGTGATACTAACTTTTGTGTTAACACTATTTCTCTTCAAAGACTTCTGTACTTTTCAATGGTTGTCATCTATGTCAGAAAGGAGGAAAAAGTTCTCCTCTATCTTAATGCAACTCCACAAAAATGGGCCCACTAATGTCAATTAAAATAATGACACTAGCCATGGATCATTGGTATTTTTTTTAATGTGCAGTATTTCCCTTCCAAAGAGAAGTATTAAAATTCTTCTTTTAACATTACATTCCACTCTATGCAGCGAATCTTTATTGAGCTGTTTTACTGATGAAATTGTACAGTTCAGACAAAATGGATTTTCGAAGCAGCATTTCAAGAAGCTGAACTCACACCATTTTTAATTGATCAGGGTTTTGGGGCTGAGCTCACATGTTTAAGAATGAAGGCTACTCTGCTGTACAAGTGTTCTTTATTTTAATTTTTGCCCAAGACATTTTGTGAAACACAAGGTCTTTTAAAATTAGGGATAAGGCAGGGCCCGGCTAGATAGCTCAGTGGATAAAGAGCTCGCTGGGAAACCACATGGGAGGCCCTGGGTTCGGTTCCCGGGGACCTCTCCTAGCGGGCAGACCGCCTTGAGAATGGAAGCCGCCATGGGCGGGCCGGAGCCGCCGTGGGCAGGGCAAAAAGCTGCCACGGACAGGCAAAAGCCGCCATGGGCAGGGCAGGTC
>PVKH010005002.1:0-12476 GCA_004027955.1 Chaetophractus vellerosus
TCCCATGTGGTATGCCGGCGCCCTATCCACTGGGCTATCCAGCCGGCCCCTTTTCAGTTTCTTGACAAACTCCTTTGAGGTGCAAAAAGTTTTAATTTTTAAGACTTTTAATTTTAAAAACATTTATCTGTTTTTCTTTCGCTCCTCGTGCTTTGGGTGAGAAGTTCATGAAGCCATTTCCTATTTATTACAAGGTCTTGTAAATGCTTTCCTACATTATGAGAACATAAAAAATGTTCTAGTCATCCAAGAACTGGAAGAAAAAGATAAAAAAACAAAACAAAGAACGGATAAAACAAACAAAATAGTAGCTGGCATGATGGTAGATTTTAATTCAGCCATACAAGTGATCACATGAAATGTGGTCTGAACACATCAGTTAAGAGATTGTTAATTTGGATAAAAAAGCAAAACCCAACAATATGTAATCTATAAGAAACCCACTGTGAATATAAAGATATAGGTAGAAAAAGGTAAATAAATGGAGAAAGATGTACCATCCAAACACCATCCCAAAGAAATCTAGAGTAGCTTAGCTTATTATTTCAGATAAAGAATTCAGAACAAAGAATATTATCAGAGACATGATATAGACACTACATAATGATAAAGGGATTCATTTTATGAGAAATAATCTTTAATATGTATGCACCTAAAAACAGAAATTCAAAATTTATGGGGAGTGAATGTGGCTCAAGCAATTGAATGCTTGCTTCCCACATGGGAGGTCCCAGGCTTGATCCCTGGTGCCTTCTAAAAACAAAAGCAAACAAATGAAACAACCAACTCAGGGGAGCTCTGGCTTCCCACATATGAGGTCCCAGGTTCAATCCCTGGCCCTGGTACCTCAAAAAAAAAAAAAAAAAAATTATAAAGCCCAAACTGATAGAACTGAAAGGTGAAGTGGAAAAACCCAGTTGTTGGAGACTTCAACATTCCTCTCTCTGTAATTGATAGAACAAGTAGGTAGAAAGATCAGTAAGGATCAGACTGTCCTGAGCAACACTTTTAACCAACCTGACCTAAGTGATATTTATAAAACACTTTACCCAACAATTGCAAGATACATTTTTCTCAAGTACAAAAGGGATATTCTCCCAGACAAACCATATCCTGGGCCATAACAAACTTCAAAAATGTAAGAGAATTGATATCTTAAAGTATGTTCTCTGACCATAAGGGACTCAAACTAGAAATCAGTAACAGACAACAAGAAAATCTCCAAATATTTAGAAATTAAACAATGTACCTTTAAATAACCCATGGGTCAAAGAGGAAATCTCAGGGAAATTTAATAATACATATAATCGAATGAAAATTGAACATAAAAATTTTGAGACCAAATAGAATAGTGCTGAGAGGGAAGTTAAAAGCATTACATTCTAATTATATTAGAAAAGAAGAAAGGTTCCAGATCAGTAAACTAAGTTTTCACCTTAGGAAGCTCAAGAAAGAAGAGCAAACTTAACCCAAAGCAAGCAGAAGAAAGGAAAAGATAAAGAACAGAACAGAAATTCATGATATTTAAAACAGAAAACAGTATAGAAAAGCAATCAAACCAAAGTTGTCTTTTTTAAAAAAGGTTGATAATGTTGACAAACCTCTGGGCAGGCTGCCCGAAGAAAGAGAAAACAGATTATCATTCTCAGGAACGAAAGAAGATACCTCACCCAAAAGATAACTACAAAAAGATAATAAGGAAATCTGTGAACAACTCTATCCCAGTAAATTTGATATCTTGGATGAACTCCAGACCCAGATAGTTTCACTGGAAAATTCTACCAAGCATTTAAGAAAGAAATGATACCAATTCTCTAACATCTCTTCTAACAAAAAAAAAGAAGAGGAGGGAACACTTTCGAACTCATAAGACCAGCATTACCCTAATACAAAACCAGAATAAGACATGAGAAAAGAAAACTACAGTGCAGTAATACCCCTCATGAACTATAGACATAAAAATTCTCAGAATATTAATAAATTAAGCAAAATATCAAAAAAGTATAATGCATCAAGACCAAGTGAGTTTCATCCCATGAATGCAAGGCTGATTCAGTATTTGAAAAGTCATCGATGCAATTCACTATGTAAACAGAATTTAGCATGTATTCATCATAAAAACTTACAGCAAAAAAACTAGTGATAGATGGAACTTTCTTAACCAAATAGAAGGCATCTACAAGAATCCTGCTGCTAACATCATGCTTAATAAGAGGACAATTCAGTACTAATATCAAACTAGGCAATGATGTTTTTTCTCAGCAGCCATATTCAACAATATACTGGAATCCTAGCCAGTACAGCAAGGCAAGAAAAATAAATAAAATGCATATGTATTGGAAAGGAAGAAATCAAACTGTCTCTATTCAGAGGAGAAATAATTTTCTATGTAGAGACTCAAAAGAATCTAAAACAAAAAAACTAGAACCAATAAGTGAATTTAGTAAGGTAACAGGATACAAGGTCAGTCATTCAAGTCATTTTATTCTTATAAACCAGCAGTGAACAACTGGAATTTGAAATTTAAAAGACCAATACCATTTATAAAAGCACCAAAAAGGAAAAAAATACCTATGTACAGTTGTAACAAAATATATGTGTGATCTATATGCTGAAAACTACAAATCAAAGAAGACCTAAATAAGTAGAGTTATATATCATGTTAATGCATTTGAAGACTCAAATAATTCCATAATTCCCCTTCTTCCCAACTTGATCTGTAGATCAAACGCAATCCCATTAAACCCAAGATATCTGTCACATTGTGGATAACAGCTGTTTCTAAAATATATATGGAAAGGCAGAAACACAGCAGAATAATTTTGAAGAAGAATGATGTAGGAAAACTCATACTACCTGATTCAAAGACTTAATATAAAGCTACAGTAATTAAGAATGTCAGGTATTTGATCAGCGGTCAAAACAAAGAGCTCAGAAAATAGATGTACAGAAATATATCAAGATGGTTTTTCGCAAAGGTAGAAAGGCAATTCAATAGAGAAAGAAAAATCATTGCAACTAATGATGTTGGAGTACTTCAACCTTCATATATAAAGAACTTTGATACTTACCTCATACCTATAAAAAATTAAGTTAAAATGGATTACAGAACTAAGTGTAAAACACAAAACTGGAAAGTGGATGTGGCTCAAGTGGTTGAGCATCTGTCTACCATATGGGAGGACCCGGATTCGATCCCCGGGACCTCCTGGTAAGAAAGGTGAGTAGGCAAGCTGGGCCCGCATGGCGAACCACGCAGCAAGATGATGACGCAACAAAAGAGACACAGGGGAGAATCAAGGTGAGATGGGCCAGAAACCAGGAACTGAGGTGGTGCAAGTGACAGGGTGCCTCTCTCCCACATTGGAGGTCCCTAGGATCGAATCATGGTGACGCCTGGAGGAGAAAAATGAGAAGACAAGAAACAGACACAGAAGATCACCTAGCAAATGGACACAGACAAGCAGGGGTGGGGGGTGGGGGGAGACTGTGAAGCTACTAGAAGAAAACATTGGAGAAAATAGTACAAGAATTAATTGATATGTGGGACTTGATCAGAATTTTAAGTTTTGTTCTATGAAGGATATTGTATAGAGAATAAAAGCACAACCTACAAACTAGAAGAAAATATTTGCAAATTGCATATCCAATAAAGGATTTGTATCCAGAATGTTTAAAGAACCCTGAAAACGCAATAAGAAAACATACAACCCAGTTTTTAAAATGGAAAAAAAGAGCTGAACAGATAAATTACTAAAGAAGATATATAGATGGCAAATAAGCATATGAAAATATGTTCAATATCATTAGGCATTAAGGAAATGAAAAATAAAACCAAAAAAGGTACCACTACATACCTATTAGAATGACTGACATTTAAAACAAACACACACCTGAAAATGCCAAGTATGTGGAACATTGAGAAATTTCATACATTCCTGGTTGGAAAGCAAAATGGTGCAGCCACTTTGGAAAATACTTTGGCTGTTTCTTATAAAGTTAATGTACACTTACCATAGAACCTATAGCCCCCCTCCTACAGTATTTACCCACATGTATTGAAAACAGTGTTTACACAAAAACTTGTATTTTTCATTATTGCCAAAAACTGAAAACAACCCAAATGTCAATCAGCAGATGAATGGATAACCTGTGGAATGTCCATTCAAAGGAATACTATTCAGTAATAAAAAGGGACAAACTGTTGATTCACACAACAATATGGATGAACCTTAAATGAATACTACTAAGTGAAAAAAGCCAGATCCAAAAGGCCACATATTTGTGATTCCATTTATATGACATTCTGGGAAATGCAAAATAGTGGTTGCCAGCAATTGGAAATGGGGAACAAGTTGACTACAAAGGGGGTAATACAAGGGATTTTTTGAGGTGACAGAAGTATTCTGTATGATACATGGTACATGTCAGATAACATGAAGTCTATGCATTTGTTAAAACTCATTGTGCTGTATTCTACAGAGAATGATTTTTACTGTATTGAATTTTTTAAAAATCAAGATTCCAAGGGAACCCAAGATGGAATGCAGACTGAGAGCCATGAATAGAACTATTAAAAATGAGTGACATGATCCTACTGAAGAGAGGGAGGAAGAAAGGAGCTGACCTAAATAATTTTGGAAACTCCTGTGACTGGACCCTATAAGGATAAAGAAAAAAACCTGCACCAAAAATATGAATAAATAGATACAAAAATATAGATGTGTGTGTACATGAATTAGTATATGTGGTAGTTTGAGACTATATATACCCCAGAAAAATCATGCTCTTTAAAGCTGGTCCATTCCAGTGGGTATGAACTTACTGTGGGTGGGACCTTTTGATTAGGTTACTTCAGTTAAGGTGTGGCCCACAGTGGGTCTTAATCCTCTTACTGGAGTCCTTTATGAATGGGATGAATACAGAGAGCGACAAGAAGAAAGCCACAGGAGCTGAGGGAACCAAGAAGCTGAAAGCCACAAAACTTGGAAGTGAGAGACAGCAAATGCCCCCATGTGCCTTGCTATGTGACAAGAGGAGTCCAGGATCTCTGGCAGCCGGTCTTTGGGGAGAAAGCATTGTCTGATGATGCTTTGATTTGGACATTTTTCTCAGCCTCGGAACTGAAAGCTTGTAAGCTGATAAATCTCCATTGTAAAATCCAACCCATTTCTGGTATATTGCATTTTGGCAGCTGTTTTAGTCAGCCACAGGTGTGCCTTTTGAAATATACCAAAGATTGGTTGGTTTTATAAAGGGTATTTATTTGGGGTAGATGCTTACAGTTACCAGGACACAAAACATAAGTTTCTTCTCATACCAAAGTCCACGTGTTGGAGCAAGACGGCTGCCAATGTCTGCAAGGGCTCAGGCCTTTGGGTTCCTCTGTTCCCGGGGCTGCGTTTCTCTCCGGGCTTAGCTTCTGTTTCCTCCACAAGTTCAGCTGTAGACCATGAGGCTCTCTAGGCTTTGCGTCGCTCCACAAAGCCAGCTGTAGACTATCAGGCGAACGGCTCACTTCTCCTGGAGCGCTCCTTTCCAACATCAGAACTGCTTCTCCAATCTGCTTCTCTCATCACTGCTGCCTTTTGTCTAGCCTTTTATACTTGAGACCACACCCACCGAGGGGTGGGGCTCAACGTCCCACTGACGTGGCAGTTAACACCCTAATCATAACTTAATCATGCCCAGATGAACAGATCAGTTTACAAGCATAATCCAATTTATATTTTTGGAATTCATAATTAAATAAAACTGCCAAACCATTACAGCAGCTTAGGAGCCTAATAAAACACTATACAACATACATTTCCTAGCTCTGTCTGCTGAGAGGGCCTTGAAGCAGTGACACCCAGTAACAGTGAACATACCTATAGCTCAGATTTTGGTTTGTAAATACCATTTTCCAATAAAAGGAATCAGGGCTCCTTGGAATAAATACAGATGAGCCACAGGTGCCATAGGATAAGGAAGTGCATGTTAAAAGGTGACAGGAGCTAACCTTTCAAAAGAGCTCTCCTTGGCCAAAACTGGAACTGTCTGAACAACAAAATAACAATAGTGTTGGATTTTAATTCAAGGAATAAAAATTATGTGACTATGTTACTAATAAAAATAAGTGATTGTATAAATAAAGAAGGGGGAAAAGGACAACTCTTCCTTAGAGAAGAATTCCAATTAATGAACACCACAATAAGTAATAATTGTTGCAGGCAAGACCAACAGATGAAATGAGAAATAGGATATTTGCATGGCCTTAAAATGTCTCCCACGAAATTTTGTTGATTACAAAGGAGGAAAAAGTGATTTTACTGTGGAGAACCCTGAAAGACACTATCTTAACCAGAGGATCAAAGTTAACATCACTGGTAGCCCTCGAGGTGCCATGTGCTTTCTGATATGATGTGCTAAACAGGTCACATCACCTCCAAATTCCTGCCTTTTACCCAACCATGAGAAAATAACACAAACCCAAATTGAGGGACATTCTATAAGACAGTCTTCAAAAGCATCAAGGTCATGATCAGTACTTTCTCAAAGCATCAAAGTCATGAAAGACAAGAAAAGACTGAGGAAATATCACAGACCAGAGGAGACTAAAGATACATAGCAAGTAAAGACATTGTGGGTTCTTGGATCAGATCCTGGAACAGGAAGAGGACATTGGTGGAAATACTGGTGAAATCCAAGAAGGATTTGTAGTTTTAATTAGTGATATT
This sequence comes from Chaetophractus vellerosus, assembly GCA_004027955.1. Classification (NCBI taxonomy): domain Eukaryota; kingdom Metazoa; phylum Chordata; class Mammalia; order Cingulata; family Chlamyphoridae; genus Chaetophractus; species Chaetophractus vellerosus. Next base: position 6,720 of record PVKH010005002.1, read on the forward strand.
GTACCAATATTATTTTCTTAGTTTTGACTATTTTAACTATGATTATATGGTTATTGGGGTGAGGGTTGTGAGGAAGTTCTCTTTACAACTGTTCACTAAATCTAAAATTATATCAGAATAAAAAGTTAAAAATTCTTGCATACATACATTCATAACAAAGAAATAAACGGAAAATAGGAGCCAAGAAGCTAGTGCATTTGGCTCATCTTTCAGGAACTGGAGTTAGGGATACCCACTACTATCTTTCAGAAACAAAACACTACAAAAAGTTGCATTTCGGACACAGAAATATGTTTATAAAAATTATTAGTAAACTAAGAAATGTAATAATAAATTACATTTAGGCATTTAGCAACTTGTAAATAAAATTCTCTGATCTTTTTTTAAGAGATAATTAAGGTCTGTCTGTGGAAAACTCCAAATTTGCCATGTAAACTGTTTATACCCTTATCCCAGTAGGTTAAAGTGAAAACTAAGTATATATATATATATATTTTTAACCCATAGTGTTTCACAGTATTTTGATGTGTATCTTATAGTTGGAGATAGATAAAGATATATATAACAAAACAATTGAAGAGCATTTTACCAACATTTAAATAACAATTTTGTAGGCCAATCATTTTTTTTCAGAGTAATCACCCTTCCTTCCATTTTACACCATTAATTTTCAGATGAACCTGCCTCCAGATTGAGGCTTCATGTATCAGTGATGCTTATAAAGACAGTTTTCACAGGTTGACAAAGAAGCTTGATTTATTCAAGTAAAATAAGAAAAACTAATCAATAGATTATTCTTAGCATGTAGATATTTGCTAATTGCTTAAGAGAAAAGGAGCAGATGTGTTTATTAATTCATTTCTCTTATCAGTTCATTTCCCCTCCAGTTTCATTTTCTTCATTTATGTGGTTTTTCTCCATTAAAATTATTTCATTAACATGAAAACAATATTTGCAAATGATAAACATATATAAAACTGTATGGTTTAAAACTTTCATTTATGAACAAATGTTTTTGTTCCTCTTATTCATAGCACTGTGCTAGCTACTGTGGGAAATAAGAAAACTTAAAACAATTTCTGCCCATCCAGGAACTCAGAAGCTCCTGTCCCTGGAGAGTTTAAAAGAATCTTTCTTTTGAAATCAATAGTATAGAGACAATAAGTAATTTTATATTTCTATTTCTTGTGTATATAATCTTCTCTTTAGAGTTCCAAACATTTACTAGTATCCAAACAGCATGTTTTTCTAAAGATATATTTTGTTTGCAAGTACTGACAGTATCAGTAACTCTCTTATCCTTCTTATGTGCTGAGTGCAGTCGGAGGAAGAGGAATTGGAGTTGGTGAGTGTGGATTTTTGCTTGAAGGGAGTTGAAAGAGATGTGGAAAGTACTAATTCTCTTCAATGTTTTTAGCTAACCATTGTTCCCCTTGTTACACAGATTTTTATTGTTTTTTAAATTAACTACTTCCAAGTGAATAAAGCAGTCTGCTAATACAAACTCAAGTTGTTCTGTTTGTAGTTGTTTTTGTTGACACCATTTATTTGTTCGAAGGAATATTGGAATAGAGCCTTTAAAAACAGGAGCTATCCAAGAGCACAGGATACTTGTTAAAGTTTTTTTTTTTTTAAGGAAAGATACAAAATACCTTATATAGTTCCCTAAATTATTAAAGTATTTTTAGAAAATGATTTCACCGTCAAAGTTCCTCCGATTATAACACACATTTTTGTTTCTCTTTCTTTCAAAAAAGATTACGTCATTTTTGGTGAAGTCACCTTTTTCACAAAGTTGGATTTATTTTATCCTGCATGAGAAGATTTGAACCATACGGGGGATCCCTGTTTACTAAAAGGAATATCTATAACTGCATATACACAAACTTACTTTTTTCTGTTAGAAAATATTCTGTTTTTTAAAGCAACTATTACCTTATTTTTTCCAGAACAAATGATTTCTGTTGTTTTTTTTCCCCTAGAAAATAAATTTGACTAAAAATAACTGCAGTGGATCTCTTTCTTCTTTGAGAACCAAAACCCCCAAACCTCACAGAAGTAATCATGTGAATTAAAGCCAGCTTCTAGTTAGATGACTTTAATTTAAAGGGAATGACAACTTGAAATTATTCTGTTTTTAGCATGGACAAAAGGTTTAGATGGCATGAAAGCATGGGAGAAAAGGCATCTGTTGATTTTATTTACATTTTACTATTACGTGATTGTGCATGCTGGTGTGTTTTGCACAGTTTGTTTTCTTTTCAAATAAAGTTGTCTCTGCTCTGTCTTTAAAATAAGAGATAGTTCTTTATTTAGCTTCATGATCGCTCTCACAGTTTTGGATGTGATTTTGCATTGGTTAACTGAAATATACTAGTCTGTTCTGAATGTGGTGTTGGATTATAATATGTGCAGAATTGAAATACTTTTGTAGGCATGCTTTACTTAATGATATCAGTGATTAGCAATAGAACGTTATAATAGAAATTATTCATCTCAAAGTAGACCTCCCTATTTAAGTTTATGTTGTCATGAATGCTTCCTTGTGAATTACCTAGCAAAATGTTGCCCTCTAGCGGCTTCTGAAAGTCACTTACTCTTGTAGTGCTTTTGAGATTAGGAACTTTGATGGGTAGAACCAATCTTTTGGAATCTCACTGTACCCCTATCATTAAGGCCACACCAGGAGATTGCCATGGAGATGAAGCCGTGGTGTTGGTAGGTTCTAGGTCAAACTATCTCATGCTGTATTTTTTCACCTAGTATTGACTTTTCACATTCCTTACAGTATATACCTTCAATTATAAAATCTCAGAGACAAATTTCTTATTCTTTGAAGGCTCTATAAAATCTAGAAATCACAAAAATAAATATTTGTAACTAAGAAAGAGAGAGATGACTAAAAACTGTAAATAGCTTCAGTAAAGTCAGCCTATAAAAGTTAACCAAATAAAAATGTAGAGCTTTGTTGTCAGAACCAAAATATAACCAGAAAGACAACCTCTTGGAACTTAGAAGCTGTTCAGATTGCTTTGAGCTCTGAAATGTAATCATGGATGGCTTTGATCGAAAGTGAGGAAGGACAGACAGGTGCCCTGGAGCCTGTACTACAGACTCTTCTAGTGAAAGCCAGGGCACAGAGATTTCTTTAGCAGCCTTTCATTTACATCTTGACAGTTCCACTGGAATAGCTATAGATCATAAGGAATAAATATATTTATCCTTTTTTTCACCAGTTACATAGCAATCTTGAGACAGAGGGTTTCTTGGAACAATAATTTTAAGGATACCTGTCCCACATTATATAGTACCAGAACACTTGCAAATGTTTAGCTCATTCGAACCTCACAGGAGTACTAGAGGCAGGCAGAACAGGGATTGCTGTCTTCCCCACCTTTCAGGTGAAGAGGTTCAGAGAGGTAAATTATTTTCCCAATGCCTAGCAAGTGGTGACTCTGGAACAAAACCCCAGGCACTGTTTCCACACATACCACATTGTCTTTCTAATGTCACCCAACTTAAGAGCAGATAGAAAATATAAACTTGAAAGAAAGAAACTGAGATCTGGATCCTCATTCAAATGATCCTTTTACAGGGAATCTAGATCTAACCAAGATCTAATACACCCTTCTGAAAGTGGTTTTAGAGAAAACCAAATCACATTCTACTCTTTTATAAAAAGTCTCAAGGGCACTGCATTATACTTCTACTGATGTGGCTTAGGCCTCCCAGAAGTCAGTGGTCAGACTGTAACTTCTTCATTTACAAGAAAATAATCCTGAAGTTTTACTTTGGCCTTCTTGGACACTTGTTCACTAACCACACAGAGTCTGTTCCTCTGATGCGCAATTTTGGAAAATGTTACCTTAAGCCAGTATGGCAAGAAACTGCTTCTCTCATACCCCTACACATAGATAACAATGGCTATCGTAAACTAACTTGATTATGTAATAGATGGTGTTTTTTTTTTCAATTAATTCCCAGTATAGATAGAATACCATGTAGATCCAGTCAATCAGCAAGTATTTAATATTACTCCAATCACAGCTCTATATTCAAAAGGAGTTTATGCAAAAGTTCCTCTACTCCTTTCCTTTGAGAAGGATCAGGAGACTGTAAAGAAATACATATCTGGGGCCGGCTGTAGCCCAGTGGATGGGGTGCCGGTACACCACATGGGAGGCCCCAGGTTCAGTTCCTGGGGCCCTCTCCGAGCTCGCAGGGCAGACCGCCTTGAGGGGGCAAGCTGCCGTGGGCAGGGCAGAGCCGCCGTGGGCAGGGCAAAAAGCCGCCACAGGCAGGGCAAAGCCACCACGGGCAAGGCAAGTCGCCCATGAGCAGAACGGAGCCACCCGCGAGCAGAGCAGAGTCGCCCGCTGGCGGGGCAAGCCGCCTGCGAGTGGGCAAGGCCGCCAGTGAGCTGACTTGGCGCGTCGCCGCAACGGGGGAAGACAAAGCAGACACAGAAGAACGCAAAAAAATGAACACAGGAAGAACAAGCGGAAAGGGGGGGGGTATGTAAAAAAAAAAAAAGAAAAGAAATACATATCTGAATCTACTATTCAAAAATAGATTGATGGCAGGATTGGTAGGAAGGAATGTAAAAAATCAGAGTATAAGCTGTCCTCCAAATAAACCAGGACTCAAAACCATGAAAATGTCACATTATGGACTTATAATCCTTAAATATAAAAGTGACCTTTGATTATCATCAGGTATTTAAAACCAACACATATTTTACTTAAGGTAACCTGGCAGTATTTGCAATGGCATCAAGTCCTCCATTTCTGTTAACACATAAAAGTGTCATCACCCATATGTTTCTATTTTAAGGTATGTCTATGACATGCAATAAACTGTGTGAAAAAAGAATGAATAATTATATTAATTTAAAACTATGCCTCTAAAAATTGAATACTATTCCCATTAGTATTTTTATTTAAGGTTTCTAAATCATCACTGCTTCTGGAAATATGACATTCGGATGGTAAAAACTGTGAAAAATATCACTTTTAAATTAAATGTTATTTTTGAAGTATTAAGTCTAACCATAAAAATGCCTGCATAACCACACTTTTTTTTTTTTTTTTCCTAATCTCTCACAGAATACCCAAAGGATAAGCAGTTCTCAAGCCACTCAACCTCTTGCTACCCCGGTTGTATCTGTGGCAACCCCAAGCTTGCCTCCACAGGGACTTGTGTACTCAGCAGTGCCTACTGCCTACAACACTGGTGAGCTTGCTTTGTTGCCTTTTGGTGCTTTATTTCTATTTTGTGAGCATCGTATACTTTTATGACTTTTTATTTAAAGTAAATCGGTTGGTTGGTTGGTTGGTTGGTTTGGTAGTGGATGTAGCTTAGTGGTTGAGTGCCTGCCTCTCATGTACAAAGTCATGGGTTCAATCCCTGGTACCTCCATAAATAAATAAATAAATTTAATTAATTGGCTGGAGTAAATTATTATGTTTTTTAGATTCACATTTGGATATATTAAAAAACATAACCTAGCTTGAAAAACTTACAAAAAAGTACATTGATAGTAGAATGAGTTGAAGAAGTTTCTTGCTTTTGAACTTTTATTTACCCTGCACAAGAAACGGGTAGCTGTTATCAAAACTGTGTCATCATCAAACCAAGGAGAGTGAACCTCTTCCTAGGTATTTTCTATTCAGATTCTCATTATATCATACCTCATTCTTCCAAGCTTTTGAAATAATTTTTCTTTATCTTTGTTACCCCACTTTGGGAGAGAACACA
>PVKH010005002.1:12576-22727 GCA_004027955.1 Chaetophractus vellerosus
ATCTATATACATTTTTAGGATACATTGATTACACAAATGTTACACAGAGATTCCAGGAGTACCCATATGCCACCCCCCCACCCCTCCCACAACCCCCCACATGCACATCCCTAAGTGTGGCATAACGCCTCTGATAGTTACACACATTTTGGGGCTTTGCCATCAGACATAGATCACAATTCAGGCCATAGACAACCCTGTCTTCTTTACAACTCATTCATGTTTATTTAGACATTTCATCTTAAAGTGCCCTGATTCAAGGATATATTAGGAAAGTTTAAGAATTTTATGGTAACTGGTGGGGTGTTTTTAGCAAAGTGGGCTGTGTGGAGAGTCCCAGTGCACAGCAAGTTTAATTTAGTTTTGTCATCCTGAGGAGTGGCAGAAAGCAAAGTGGTTTCACTTTCTCACCAGCTGAGCCAAATACCTGATGCTTCAAAGGAAGAAGGAAATAGTTAAATTATATCTTGTCCATTGTTCAGAGATTGCAATGCAGGGAATTTATTATATGGTCTCATAAGTAGATTTTGATAAAGACCATCAAATTATAGAATTCAGAGTAAATGCTTTAGTACATTGCTTTTCAAACTGCTATTTGCAGCTACCTGAGGAGTGTAGAGTGATGGCTACGTTTGATTGTCACTTTAATTTCAAGTAGTTCTTTTAGAACAAAAACAATTTCAAAATGTTTTATTTTGAGTGAAAAATATAAGGAAAAGCAAGCCTCTTAGGAAATGTCCACTACCTTTTCCATCAACTTTTTCTTTTTTCAAAATGAAAACAAAAAACACCCATATCCACCAACTACAAACTAACCTTGGGTCTAGGAATGCTAGCTGTTATTTATATCTTACATAGAGCAGGGTTCCAGAGTAAAGTCAGGGATTCTGTATTCATACTAAATGCTATTTCAGAACATTGATTACCTGCCATATGTAAGATACTATAGGGACATTTTTTTTATTCTGAGTCTGCCTAAATTGGTAACCATGGACAGGATGTCCTGAGTGGCTGAGGTGACTTGTTTATACCCAGAGACTTGAGAAGGCGGAAGAGAGGGAGCTCTACGGGCAGCTAGAATATTGGAGGAGTATTGGCTGAGAAGATGGGGCAGGAACAGGGTGTGGAAGTTAGATTACACCTTACTGAGCACTTCATTACAAGTTTGTCTGTATACTTAAAAATTACATGATACTTGTTTTTAGAAATGCCATTGGATTAGAAAGAATTTATTTGTATAGGTCCAGAAGGAATTACCAAAACATATAAAAATGGAGTGAGAACAGTGATATTGTACTATTTTGGGGGAATTGAAGAAGGCATTAGAGTAGGCAGGCAGGGCTCAACTGTCACACAGAAACAATGGAGAAAGTGCTAAAAGTTGTCCAAGGGACCCACTTTGGGGGTCAGCAGACCAGGACAGTGCTGCGCAACTCCCAGGAGGGTGAGGTACAGAAAGACAAAGAACCCAAAACAACAAACGTGAGTTACTAAACCCCCACAGCAGCCAGAAAGGGCTCCCATCCCCCACCCTCAAGACATTAAACTGAGATAAAATCCCGAGCTCACTGCAGAGAAGGGAACAGACATCTTCCTCCCTGTCAGCTGTTACAAGAGAAGAGGGAGGGTGAGTCGGAGTGCTTCTGTTCAGTGAATTCAGCCACCAAAGCTGTATTTGAATCTCAACCCTGACCAGACCAGAAACACAGGAAAATGGAGATTAAAAGAAACAACTCTGAAAGTTTCACCAATATGCACCACCTGCTGGCCAGCCAGGAAATTGCAAGGAGAAAACTGTTTTTAGGTCTTTCTTTACCACTCCTCTGGGAGAAGATCTGTGTCCTGTTAGTGAGTACCTATCCTGATTTTGATAACTTAAGCTGGGCAATTTTATACTCAGAATAAGATGAACAAAGAAAAATAAAGAAGAGCTGTGGGGAAAGAAAAAAAAATACACTAGGTAAAAGAGGGAATTGACCATCAGAGAGTAAATGCTCCAACATATTTAGATGCCTAGGCATCAGCAAAAAAGTACAAACCATACTAGGAAAGAGGAAGAGATGGCCTAACAAAGAAATAAACCAAATATCCTGACGAGATACAGGATTTAAGACAACTAATTGATGATGATCACACAGATCTCCTAAATCAATTAAAAGAATTGAAGGGAAATAAAGAGAAAGGATATTAAGAAGACTCTGGATGAGCATAAAAAACAATTAAGCCTACAAAGAAAAGTTACAGTTTATGGGAATGAAAGACATAATAGATAAGATTAAAAATATATTAGAGGCATATAGCAGCAGATTTGAATTGCTCAAAGACAGAATTAGTGATTTTGAGGACAGAACATCCAAACTAGAAAAGACAGAACAGAAAGAGAAAAGAATGGAAAAATGGAACAGGGTCTCAGGGAATTAAATGACTAAGTGAAATGCACAAACATATGCATTACCAGTATCCCAGAAGGGAATGAAAAATGGGTAAAAATAATATTTGACAAAATAATGACTGAAAATTTCTCAACCCTTATGAAAGACATAAATGTTAATATCCAAGAAGGACACCCAAACAGAATAAACCCAAATAGACCTACTCTGAGACACCTACTATTCAGAATGACAAATAACAGAGATAAAGAGAGGATTCTGAAAGCAGCAAGAGAAAAGCAAACCAGCACAGCACATACAAGGGAACCTCGATAAGATTAAGTGCTGACCTCTCATGGAGGCGAGAAGAAAGTGGTATGATGTATTTAAGGTACTGAAAGAGAAAAACTGCCAACCAAGAATTATGTTCCAGCAAAACTGTCTTTCAAAAATGAGGGTGAGTTTAAGGCACGGATAGACAAAACTGAGAGAGTATGCTACCAAAAGGCCAGAATTACAAGAGATACTAAAGGGAGTGCTGCAGCCTGAAAGGAAAAAAACAAGGGCAAGAGACTTGGAGAAGAGTACAGAAATGAAGATTGTTAGGAAGGGTTAATTAAAGGGTAGAAAGACAGACAGTAGTAAGATATGACAATGGAAAGACAAAAGACAAAATGGTTGAAGTAAGTAATGCCTTTACAGTAATAACATTGATTGTTAATGGTTTGAATTCCCCAATCAAAAGACATAGATTTATAAAATGGATTTCAAAAATGAGCCATCTATATGCTGTCTACAAGAGACTCACCTCGGACATAAAGCACAACCAGGTTGAAAGTGAAAGGTTGGAAAAAGATATTCCATGCAAATAGTAACCAAAAAAAGAACTGGAGTAGCAATACTAATATCAGACAAAATAGATTTTAAATCCAAAACTGTTATAAAGGATGAAGAAGGTTATTATATATTAATAAAAGGGGCAATATAAACAATGTAGACGAAGTAGATAAATTCCTAGAAATACATGAACAGCTTACACTGACCCTAGAAGAAATAGAAGACCTCAACAGATAAATCACGAGTAAAGAGATTGAAATAGTCATCAAAAACCTCTCAAAGATGAAAAGCCCAGAACTAGATAGCTTCACAAATGAGTTCTGCCAATCATTCAAAGATGATCTAATACCAATCTTTCTCAAGCTCTTCCAAAAGATTGGATAGGAAAGAATGCTACCATACTCATTCTATGAAGTCAGCATCACCCCAATACCAAAACCAGATAAAGATACTACGATAAAAGAAAATTATAGACCAATAGTTCTAATGAATATAGATGCAGAAGTCCTCAATAAAATACTTGCAGACTGAATCCAAAAGCACATTAAAAGAATTATACACCATGATCACATGGGTTTTATTTCAGGTATGCAAGAGTGGTTCAACACAAGAAAATTAGTGTAATAAGCCACATTAATAAATTGAAGAAGAAAAATCACATGATCCTTTCGATTGATGCAGAAAAGGCACTTGACAAAATATAGCACCATTTCTTGATTAAAAGAAAAACTACTCCTAAAGATAGGAATAGAAGGAAGCTTTCTCAATATGGTAAAGTGCATATATTTAAAAAACCTACAGGGAACTGGCTGTGGCTCAATTGGTTGGGCTCTGGTTTACCACATGGGAAGCCCCAGCTTTGGCGAAGGCAAGCTGCTGCGCAGTGAGCTGACACAGCAGGGGGAGATAAGCAGACATGGAAAAGCGCAAAGCAAAAATGGACACAGCGAGCACAAGCAGCAAGGGGGGGGTGATATGTAAATAAATAAAAATAAATCTTTAAAAAAAAAAGCCTACAGCAAGCATAGTACTCAATGGTAAAAGACTGAAAGCTTTCCTGCTGAGATCAGAAATAAGAAAAGGACGCCCACTGTCAACCACGGTTATTCAGTATTGTGCTAGAAGTTCTGGCTAGAGCTATTAGGCTATATAAATAAAAGACACCCAAATAGGAAAGAAAGAAGTAAAACTTATACTATTCTCTTATGATATGATCCTATATCTAGAAAATCCTGAAAAATCCACAACAAAGCTATTAGAACTAATAGATGAGTTCAGCAAAGGGATGAAATAGATGATTAATATACAAAAATCAACAGTGTTTCTATACACTACTGATGAGCAATCTGAGGAAGAAATCAGAAAAAAAATTCCATTTATAATAGCAACTAAAAGAATCAAATATTTAGGAATAAACTTAACCAAGGACATAAAAGATGTGTGTTCAGAAAACTACAAAACACTGTGATAAAAGAAGCCAAAGACAACTTAAATAAATGAAGAATATTCTATGTTCATGGACTGGAAGACTAAATACCATAACATGTCAATTCTATCCAAATTGATTTATAGATTCAAAGCAATCCCAATAAAAATCCCAACAGCCTTTTTTCCTTTTTTTTTTTTTTTTTAATGCAGAAATGGAAAATCCAATAGTCAAATTTATTTGGAAGGGTAAGGGGCCCTGAATAGCCAAAAATGCATTTAAAAAGAACGAAGTTGGAGGACACTCACTTCCTGATTTTAAAGCGTATTACTTAGCTATAGTGGTAAAAACAGCATGGTACTGGCATAAAGACAGATTGACCAATGGAACTGAATCAAGAACTCAGAAATAGACCCTCACATCTGCAGTCATGTAATTTTTGACAAGGCCATCAAGCCCTCCCAGGTAGGCCAGAACAGTTTATTCAACAAATAGTGCTTAAGAGAACTAGATATCCATATCCGAAAGAAATAGAGGACTTCTGTCTTGGACCTTATACAGAAACTAACTCAAAATGGATCAGGGACCCAAAAATAAAAGCAACAACCATAAAACTCCTAGAAGAAAATGTAGGAAAACATCTTCAAGATTGTGGTAGGCAGTAGTTTCTTAAACCTTATACCCAAAGCATGAGCAACAAAAGAAAAAATAGACAAATGGGATGTCCTCAAAATTCAACACTTTTGCACCTCAAAAGATGTCAGAAGGGTGAAAGGGCAGCTAACTCAATGGGAGAAAATATTTTGAAATCACATACCCAGTAAGGGTTTAATAGCCATGATATATAAAGAGATACTACAACTCAACAATAAAAAGACAAACTACCCAATTAAAAAATGAACAAAAGAATAGACAATTTTCCATAGAAGAAATAAAAATGATGAAAAAATGTATGAAAAAATGTTCAACATCACTAGCGTTTAGGGAAATGCAAATCAAAACTACAATGAGATATCATTTCACCCCTATTAGAATGGCCACAATTAAAAAGTCAGAAAACTACAAGTGTTGGAGAAGATGTAGAGGGATATGAACGCTTATTCACTGTTGGTGGGAATGTAGCATGGTACAGCCACTGTGGAGGACTGTTTGGCAGTTCCAAAGGAAGCTGAATATAGACTTGCCATGCAACCTGGCAATACCACTACTAAGTATATACCTGGAAGAACTGAGAGCAAAGACACCAACAGACATCTGCACACCAGTCTTCATAGAGATATTATTCACAATTGCCGAAAGATGAAAACAACCCAGGTGTCCACCAACTGGTGAATGCATAAAGAAACTGTGGTTTATACACATGAGTAGTCAGCTATAAGAAGTGAAGTTATGAAGCATATGACAACATGGATGAACCTGAAGGACATTAATGTTAAGTGAAGCAAGCCAGGCACAAAAGGACAAATACTGTATGGTTGCGCTATTATGAACTAAATATATTGCGTAAACTCAGAACTAATAACTGAATATAGGTCACCAGAAAATAGGAGGGTAGAGAATAGAAAGCTGAGGGTTAATCGGTGCAGAAATGGTAAAATGGTTGTTTGTAAATCTTTGGAAATGAATGGAAATGGTGAAAGTATATCATAGTGTTTGTGACTAGCAGAGGTATCATATGGATATTACAGTGGTTGAAAGGGAAAGTCTAAAGACATGTATATTACTAGAAGGAAGGCTAAAAACTGTAATATGGGACTGTATAAGATATTAAGACATCATGAAATACGAATATGGGTAATATTGCATATATAAGACTTCTTTAAAAATACAAATAAACTAGAGTGACAGAAACAGAATAGCAACCATGTCCAGCAGGGAAAGCATAGAGAGATTGAGAGGTGATGAGGTTTTTTTTGTTTTTTGTTTATTATTATTGAAATAATAAAAATGCTCTAATAATGATTGATGTGATGAATGCACAACTATGTGACTATACCAGATACCATTGATTATACACTTTGGATGGATTTGTGCTTTATTAGTATGTATCAGTAAAATTGATTTGTTAAAAATTTGTCTGACCTTCACTTCAAAATCATCTACTCTGGAATAGAGAGAAATAGCTAGAGGTTGTGATAAAAAAAAAAAAATTGGTCGATTATTGTAGAGGCTTGGAATTGGTATATAGTTTAACATTCTCTCTTTCTTATACAATGCACACACACCGAGATAAGCATTGTTCTTAGCTTCTTATATATACTTTCAGCTAACTCTACAAATTACAAGAAAGAAACAAATGTGTATTTTAATTTTCCCTTCTTTACATGAAATATAGCATATCACTCATACACTGATCTACAACGTTACTTTTTTCACTCAACGTCATCTCTTGAAATTTTTTTCTTCTCCTTATATTGGCATTTCCATCACTTGGGTATACAATATTTTATTTAATCAATACTGATGGAGATTTATGTTGTTTATGTTCCTTTGCTATTAATAGAGATGGCCCAAGTAAATTTGTACACATGTACAAGTGTTTCTCATGTATAAATTCTCAAAACTGCTGTATCAAACACCACTATTAAAATACATATATATGGAGTCAGGTTCTTTCAAAACCATCAATTGCTTAACTTCAGTTTCATTCCTTCCTTTGACTGCCTTTAATTTTGCTGTCTTTCTCACTGTACCTATTCTATATTAGTTTTACCATATTACCTTTAGCTTGCTTATCTGTATGCCTCTGCACATATATATTTAACACCAACACATGTCAGATGGTCAATAAAGGAATGAGTATATGAGCAATATTTCAAAAAGTAAAATTGATCTGCACTGAGGAATTGTATGGACTCTTTCTCATGCCCATCAATGACGTCACTCCAAGCTTCACAAACTTAGTCATGCATTCATCCAGCAAATATTTATTGAACATCTACTGCATAGCAGGCACTGTGTAGGCACAAGAAACAAAAGAGTGTATCATCAACACTGGGACTTGAACAACTGGAATAATTTGTTACAGTTACATTGTGGGCTTCCTTTAAGCTTAGATCTGAAGGGGTGCATATGATTTAGCTAGGCAAAGTAGGGAGAGTAATCCCGGCAGAGGGAGAATACCACATACAGAGGCTGGGAGACAGAAAGGACATTGTCTTTAGGAACTAAAGAAAGCCAGTATAGCTGGAGGTACAGGTGGTGAGAACTGAGACTAGAGAGATAAGAAGGGATTTATAGGCCATGCTGAGGAATTTGGACTTTATCTGAGAGCATTGGGAAGCCTATAAAAAGGCTTTAAGTGGAAGAGTGTCATGATTTTTTTTTTTTTTTTCATTTTAAAATGATCGCTTTGGCTGCAGTGTGCATTGGGGCAAAAGTGATTACAAGGAGTAGTTCAATAATGGGTGTGATGGCTTGGATGAGAAGGGTGGCAGCAGAGATGGTGAAGCTTGGGCAGGCTTGAGAGACAGCAGGTAGTATTATCCAGACTTGGTGCTTGGTGATGGGAGTAAGAACAAAGTATCAGGGATAACACTCATCGGTTTCTGGCATGAGCACATGGGCAGGTTTGGAGGAAGGATGAATCCAGTTTAGGGCATGTCAAATTTGAGGTGTTTGGAGAGATCTCCAAGTGGAGCTGTTAGGTGAGCAAAACCTAGAGGTCAAAAGAGAATTGTAGCCTGGAGGGAGCAGTGTGGGAGGCATCAGTGTGGTGGGCCCCACCCCACCCTCTATGGGAATGGGTGAGATGACTTGGGAGCATCTGGAATGAGAAAGGTATAGATAGGGTCAGGACAGAATCCTGAACACCAACTATGCTGTTTCACCTTCATTCCTTTTTTAAAAAATATTAATTCACTAGTCAGGCCAACTTCTTCAAACACCTCTCTTGAGAAAAGAGAAAGAAGTTAAAAGTAGAAGAGGTTTTGCCACCTCTCTTTAGAACTAAGTGGAAAAGACCAAGTGTTAATGATGAACTGAAAATAACTCCATGTGTGAATGAGAAGTAATGTCCCAAGACTTGGTCAAAGTGATTATGGTTGAAGCATCCATATGAAATGAGCTATAGTGTACTTCTATCACACGTAAAGCTTTTCATAAACTTGAGAATATTTGGCATGCAGTCAAATAGTTGGGGCAGCCCCAGTACTTTAAAATTAATGAAATTAATTATTGGTGTAATAATGTATTTAACGTCCTTGTCACTAAGCTTTGCACTCCGTGAGAAGGGACTGTGTCTTTTCTGTTCTACCTGCACTTCAGGAATATAAGACTCGCCGATATATGTCTTGATTCAGTCTGAGCACCTGGAGTGTCTTTGTTCAGATGGGCAGTGGTGGGCATATTTATTTAAAATGACAGTGGTATAGGAATGTATTTTAAGTGATGTCCTTTTATTATTTCTACTTGAAACTCTGAAAAAGTACCTCAGTTTTTGGTGAATAAACTATAAACATTTGGTGCAAAATTGAGACTTGAAATATTTAAACAATTTCAGCCAAATAAATATAGCTAGATCCTTTAAGCCTCCCAAAAGAAAGTTTTGGGTGGGTTTTAGCTCTGTAAGGGTGTCATTTGTGTTATGAAGTACCTGGCTTCTCTCTAGTCAGGAACATTAAAAGCTGCTCTTTGAAAGATAGAATTTGCACGATCCCATGTAGGATAACATGACTTTTCATCCTTTACTACCTATCCGAGCAACACTGTCTTCCTGGTTTTAGATTACTCCCTGACCAGCGCGGACCTGTCGGCCCTTCAGGGCTTCAGCTCCCCAGGAATGCTATCTCTGGGGCAGGTGTCGGCCTGGCAGCAGCACCATTTAGGACAAGCAGCCCTCGGCTCCCTCGTGTGAGTAACTAGAAGTGTTTCCCCAATTCTTTAGTCCCAGCTCTGCCACACACTTATCTAACTGTTACAGTCTTTTGCTGAGTTGACTTTCATGTGAATAATCCTGCAAGGATTCTTTTTTCATTAGACACAAGTGTTTGGAGAAAATATTTTCTTTGCATAGCTCTAGACAGTATCTTGGATACTGGACAAAATAAGCATGCCTTGTAAGGGGGTTCAGGGAGGAAGGCTTCTCTAAAATGGACATGCTGAGGTAGAGAGTCTTAATTAATACTTTAAAGGGTACCAAGGCCCATATGCCATACTTATGCACCCCCTTCTACCCTTCGACCAGCAAGTAACCTGTCTGCTCCCACCCCTCACTCCTAATACTTGTCTCTGACACCACCATTTGAAGAAAGGCAGTTTGAAGGTATTCAGGCCCACTTATCATCCTTCACTAGTTTGCTTAGTGAGTATCTCTGGAAGGAGAATGGGAAAATGAACTTAGCCTTTTGCTTTCTCCCTGAATTATGGGGGAGAGGCAGTGGGGAAGGGTAGTTTATGTGTGAATCAGGTGACATAGGATTCATGTGGTTGATCCCAGCCCAGTGCATGCACCTTACCAAGCATACCTTATGACCAGGGTTTGGGGATGTAAGTGGAAAAGATTCACAGCGGTGCCCAGG